>JARFJB010002112.1:692500-702500 GCA_036346205.1 Vesta saturnalis
AGACACAGACACACAGACACACAGACACACAGACACAAGACACAGACACACAGACACACAGACACACAGACACACAGACACAGACACACAACACAGACACACAGACACACAGACACACAGACACACAGACACAGACACACAGACAACAGACACAGACAACAGAACACAGCACACAGACACACAGACACACAGACACACAACAGACACACAGACACGACACACAGACACACAGACACAGACACACACAGACACAAGACACAGAACACAGCACGACACAACCACAGACCACAGACACACAGACACACACACAGACACACAGACACACAGACACAGACACACAGACACAACACAGACACACAGACACACAGACACACAGACACACAGACAAGACACAGACACACAGACACACAGACACACAGACACAGACACACAGACACACAGACACAGACACAGACACACAGACACACAGACACACAGACACACAGACACACAGACACACAGACACACAGACACACAACACACAGACACACAGACACACAGACACACAGACACACAGACACAGACACAGACACACAGACACACAGACACAGACACACAGACACACAGACACAGACACACGACACACAGACACACAGACACACAGACACACAGACACACAGACACACACAGACACACAGACACACAGACACACAGACACAACACACAACACAGAACACACAGACACACAGACACACAGACACACAGCACACAGACACACAGACACACAGCACACAGACACACAGACACACAGACACACAGACACACAGACACACAGACACACAGACACACAGACACACAGACACACAGACAACAGACACACAGACACACAGACACACAGACAAGACACAGACACAACACAGACACACAGACACAGACACACACACAGACACACAGACACACAGACACAGACACACAGACAGACACAGACACAGACACACAGACACACACACACACACACACAGACACACACACACACACACACACACACACACACACACACACACCCAGACAATACAGACTCGCAGACACACGGACAAGCGGACACACGGACACACAGACTTGCGCACTCGCGAAAAAAACACGGACTCGCAGTCCCACAGACACAGACATTCGGACACACGGACACACTGACAGTCGGGCGCACAGAGACACACATGCACACACGTGCACGCGCACGCGCACACACCCACACACTTTTACCTTTATATTCATTCATTTACTTGTAGTTCGCTACTTGTTTGAGAACCCCTTATTTACTTTGCTATCAGTGTTAGACATTTCTATTTTATACAAGATGAGTATTATTTAACACTTTAGTGAAATAAAAATCTTATACTGTGTAGTGTTTAATTAATATTCCTTGGATTTTACCTTTATAAAGTTGATTCAGAAGTGACACATGTAAGTGATGATATGATGATAGATGGTGCGACCGGCAACAGTAAATGTCGAATTCTGTTCTTAGAGAATGTTCATTCAAAACATTTCAATAACCTTATACTTGCTTAAAACGAAAATAAAAGGCAAAATCATATTGAATGTCGATACGTATTAATGACTAAAACGTTGTTTATGACGAACATGCGAACATTTTGAAATTGGATATTGAAGTAATAACATCCCATAAACGTTATTCATGCAAAGTTAATGTATGGTCAAGGTCAAATTACTTTTTGTACAGTTGCTATAGACACACCGAATAATCCCGAAATCAGTCGATTTTATTATTGTGTTCTTTAATACAACGTGATCAATCTCAAGTGTATTGTAATGGTATGACAAAAATCCCTAGTTGTTAATATTGTTGTGTTTTGCAGTTGGCTGCTTTGGATTTTTAGTGTGGTTTTAGTCGTTTTAGTTTATGTCAGTTTATGTCATATTATACCTTCGCTTTTCACTTTTGTATTTTCTTGAGTTATTTACAAACTGTCTATATCAAGACAAATTATATAGTCTGAATTTCAAATTGTGATATCGAATTTAATCGTCATGCCGTTTTCAATCGAACACGACACATTCATTGTTGTGGCTCATTTTCGTAGCGACTTCCAAGATGGTAATGGGCAATGGCATTATTCATTGCAATCATGCATCGATCAATTTACTGTTGAGTACTCAAATGAAAATATTAGTTACGAAACATTTAGTCAACATCGTAATCGATTGATAGCTCGATTCATGGAAACTGGTAGTGTTTTAAAACGCAAACGTGTAGCTTCCGCTACTGTCTTAACAGAGGACACCTTAGCAGATATCCAATCAAGGATGAATGCAAGCCCCAATAAATCTTTGCGAAAACTATCTGCATAAACACGTATGAAAAATTTTACCATACAAACATAATTTTACATAAATAATTTTTAGATGTATCCTGTGGTAGTGTCCACACTTCAGTAAAGAAGAATTTACATTTGTACCCGCACAAGGTGTCGGTATTACAACAGTTGCGAGATAGAGATTTTCAGCTTAGAGTAAACTCCTGTCAATGGTTCAACAATACGATGAACAATGATTTACTGGATGTATCTTTTTTTTCTGATGAAGCATCTGTCCGGTTACATAAATAGCCAAAATTATCGTACGTGGTCTGCAGAAAATTCACATGTATTTCGAGAAACTACCTTACACCTTATCAAGGTCGGTGTCTGGATAGCAATGTCGCGACAACGAATATTTGGACCAGTATTTTTCGATGGCACAATTACTGCGGCAAGATACAGGGAAATACTTTTAGAACCATTTATTAATAATTTGGATGATCGTGAATTAGGAAACGGGTATTTTCAACATGACTCCGCTACCCCACATACTGCACAGGCTACAATTAATTATTTACGAGACTTCTTTGAAGATAGAATCATTAGTGCAAATCGTTGGCCACCGAATTCACCAGACTTGACACCGTTAGACTTGTTTCTTTTTGGTTATTTAAAAAACAAAGTATTCAGCAGAAGATTGCATACTCTTCAAGAATTGCGAGATGCTATAACTCATGAAGTTTATAATATTGGTGCCGAAATGTTACAAAATGTATTTGCGAATATGCAACGTAGGGTGAACTTATGTTTACAATTTAATGGCGGTCATTTTAAACATATGCAGTAAAGCAAAGTGTGATAACTAATGTGTACCTAAGGAGTAAAAAAAAAATTGTAAAAGACATTGTCATTCCATAAACATGTAGTGTAAGTTTTATTTAATTATAATGAAATTATAACATTTAAATACTTAAGATTCATTATTTTGTAATGATTTAATCCAGTCATTAAATAATATTTTATTTATTTTGTTGCATTTTATTGGGATGCAGTCTAATCAAATACAAAATAGTCATTATTTAAATTAAGATAATATTTTATAATATGTATAAGTTAATGACCTTCATACAGATTTGAAACTGATCGTAGTTTTTACTCGAACCATGCTCTAGAGTAGCTAGAGCAATACAGCTTCTTACCAACCTATCAGTGGTACCAACTTAAATATTTTGATCACGTGGTATACACTTGAGATTGATCATTCTGTATGATGGTTGAATAAAAAATCATGCTGTTGACTAAGTTATTCGCGAATCATTAAATTTCAATATTCTTAAATATGAAAATGTAAACTTTCACCATTATCACACATAATAAAATACTTATCTTTTTTGGGTTTTTTAATGGTGTAATTTAAATTATAGAATCTAAACGTTTGATACATGTTATCCTCGTCAGTAGTAATACCCTTAACAATTTTAATAGATATTACTACTGACGAAGATAACTGTAAGTGTTATCGAAACGTTTAGATTGTATAATTTATAATACACCATTAAAAAACCCAAAAAAGATAAGTATTTTATTATGAAATTTTAACATTGAAATATATTTTGATTAAAACGATATAAATAATTTCCCTAAGCCTTGATTAGGTTTATATACCCTTCGAACCTGAATCAACAAAAGCTTTATTTTTAAGCATAAAATTCAAACATAACGAACAAACAAAAAGCTGGACAAGTTTGATTAATAATAATTAGAACGTTGAGCATCATCATTTTTGCTACGGTACAGGGCAATATAAACAATTTGATGTTTGAATATTTATGTTCAAAGATTTGGACTACATTGTTATTACTAATTAATATTCCAAGCTTTTTTAACGATCAATTCTTGTTTTAATTGGGTAAAAAGTAAAGTAGTGGGGATAACTGCCATTAAATATCTTTTTGATGAATAAAAACATTTCTTGCTATCTGTAAGAGTGAAGGCTATCTCAATTATCCATAAATAAAATACTCACCTTTTAGATTTATTTCAGTTGTAATCAAATTTACAAGCTTTGAAGGTTTCCACAGCTGTATTTCTCAATAAGAAACATTAAACTTATTCTTACTGCGGAAGTTACAATTGCTGGTGAAAAGTTTAAAGATTGTACATTTTATGGCGATATATGACTAAAACCTAAAAGAGAACTATTTTCTGTTATAAGCTCGTTTTTAGCATTTACGTCGTTCATTTAAGTTACTCACCCTAAATTGAAACGTTGAAAAATTACGGTTGTAAATCTTAATTTAACGAAATTATAAATGTCTATTAAATGTTACTTGTAACACCTTATTTAATAAGATTGCAGGTTTGGTTTAATAATTCAATAAAATCACTTTTGCACTTCCCGTTTTATGGGTAGTACAGTTCATTTGCATACCCTACTTCATAAAATTTTAAGAAGGTACGTATTGAAAATTATGTGTACGTTCTATTTAATACACATGCTTTATGAAAATATACAAAAATTATGCAAATGATTTTGATTTGTCCTTTAAAAACTTAACCATATTAGTAGTACAATCTTCTTAACTTAAGCAACAGAACCAGAGAGGTATACATATACTTATGTATGAGAAAATTAGTAATAGTAATATGATTAATTGGTATACATGAGAATATACATATATGACTCAAAAACTTATAAAATCGATTTCTTTTGTTGAGATATAAAAATATTCCATAATTATACTTCCATGAACGAAGGGGTGAAGGAGACCTTTAACTCCATCACCCTAAGAAATGAGATCGTTTATAGAGATTACAGAACTTTTGCTGAATTTATGGAATGTATAAATTTAATTACGATTTTTCAAAATAATATTTTCAGAAATAAACATATCTAAGCAGTCGTATATTGCAATTTTAAACAACTTGATATCTTGTTTCATTAAACGTACATATGAACATTTTCAACTAGGTTAAAAGTATTCCAGTAAAATTTTTGTCATTTTAATTTGAATTATATTAACATTTACTTTTGATTTAGAATTGTGTGAATTGAGATTTACAGATAACGTACATTTTTAACGTTTGATGGAAGTTAAATGAAAGAGGGTGAATTTGTTTTAAAATAAAAACGTTTGCACATGTATCTATTTTTATTATTTCTAAATTATCTGAAAACAAGTTCACATTAGCTAAAATAAAATTATTGTAATAATGACTCATATCTTAATATCGAAATTTTGATTTTAGTGGCCTATCTACCGCGAACAGGTGATCAGACCAAAAATCTACCATAGATTTGGAATCAGCAAAGAATTTCATATAAGGTGACACCACTTCCAGTTTTCTAAACCATGTAACATCGTGCAACGCACAGACACACAAACAGACAGAGACACACATATGCAGACTAATTAATTAACCAACTTTTTGAGTAGCATGAATAGGATAGGTAACAATTTAAAATATCAGGTAACCAAGAAAGTTCGTTCGGTTTTTGTATACAGCAGAGTGCCATGAATATTTGCTGATGATGGCACATGTTTGTTATTTGTCATTCGCTTTAGTACGAATCCATCTTTTGTCGGGTACATATACAGGGTGTGGCATTAATACGACAAAGCAAATTTGCGACTAAACTGTGCACAATAGAAAAATATTTTATACAAAAGTTGCTTGAATTCAAGCACGCTATAACCTAAAAATGTTTTCGCATATATAGTGTTCCGTAACAGCGGTACATAACCCATCTGCCTTGTATTAAATGGAATGGCATAGTTTTTACTGCGCATTTCATTTCTATTTTGAAAAACAACCACTTTCTGTTAAACATGTCATATGTATAAACCTTTTTTGAATATTTGTACTTTTAGATAAAAATTATCATTTTTAACCCCGCATGTAATTAGTACAGATATTGATATTTTAAAAAATATCACGACTTATTTAATTTTTATACATGTTGTACCACAAATATGAATTTCTTTTGGTTTTAAACGTAAATGACTATCTTATCTTAAATAAAACACCCTGTATGTTATTATCATATTCATCCAAATTTAATATTTTTAACATGAAAATTTTTCCACAACATTCAAATATTCTTTTATCTGACGCACACTGTTCCACTAAATTCCAGTGGCGTATCACTTACACCAACTTACATTCTGCATACAAAAAAAAATTTTCTTTCCGTGCAGACTCTTTCATTTACATTCAAAATACGTTCCATACGTTATCAAAATTCTGAATATCCACGATGCATCAAAATAACTTTACACAGTGTTTGCAGTTTTGCCCTTAAAATATTTATAACTAAGTGGCAAAGAATGACAAAACCTATAGCAATGAGTGAGTGAATGACAGTGGAGGGAGTGATTAAAGCAAGGCAATCATTGATTAAAAATTGCTTTACAATAGTTGTAAATTATATTTAACTAAATAAAAAGGTTTTCTCAAAACGCGTATGGAATGAAGACAAGAGAATATGAGAAAATCCTTTGTTTACCAAGACAAAATTAGAGCTCGTTGGAATTTACTTCCGTCAAAGTGGATAAATTTAGTCGAAATTTGGTCAGAATTAGTTAATTTTGGAGACGCTCCCACTACTCATTAAAGGAGCTACCATACAAATCAACCAATTATTTTTTTTAGAGTGATCCTTAAACTTCAGGTTTAAGGTTAACAGTTTTTTGGATATTCACAAAAAGTACTTTTTAGAAATGGTATTTTAATAAACGTTAGTGGATCCCATAGAGTATGAAAAGGTACTATAGGAATGTCTTATGAACCATTGTAGTATCTCAAAGAAAAGAGTCATCAAACTTATCAAAACATTTCAGTCCTTCTTTTGACACCTTCAGTTTGTTCAGGGCAAGCTATATTCAGTCAGTTCTTTGTAAATGTTTTTTTATCCATTAACATGCGTATAACCAGTGTTAAAAAACCATACTTTGTAAAGGTGTCTGTTCTTACACGCAGGCTGGGCTTCCAACTGCGCCAAAGAATCATTTGGCGGCTACTGAAAATAACTTAAGTTTTTGCCTTAAGATATCCCTATACATTTCTATATTTCATTGGTAGAGTGAGATTTAGAAACTAAGGAAAGTTTAGTACAACAATCACTGAACTACAAACCTAAATCGTGGTTTTGTGATATTTGCCAATAGCGTTCATTTCGTGTAATTAAAATACTTATCTTTTGGGTTTTTAAATAGTGGATTTTTCTATTCATATTTTTTATAAATTTAAACGTTTTGATAATAATATTATTGTCCTCAGTAAATGGTAATTTATTTAAGAATTACTTGAGATGTTTTGGCTCGACTTGTCATTTGCCTTAGTTCTCCTTAATGAATGTTTATCTCGTGTTGCTTATCTCATAGTTGTGTGATGAGGTATTTCATGTAGAAACTTTATTAATATCTGTATGCTTTCTATATCGTCTGATAGGATTTCTTCTAGTGTCTATTTTCTAAAAAAATATGGTCTAAAGTTATGGCATGGCAGACATTTCTTCTATATTTACTTAATAGGCTTAGGTGGGTTAGATTTGTATGACCAGTGCGAATTCTTGTTAAAGCTACTTCTCGTCTGGTTAATAATTTGTCATCTTTCCTTGGTTTGACAGAGTTCTTTATTTTCTGCCATTGTGTTGTCGCTTCTTTCCATTCATTTTCCCATATATTGTATGATATTGTTTTTATTTTATGTTTAGTTTTCTTTAATGTGTTGACTACGCGTGTTTTGTCAATTGTATCTTCCGTAAACTGTTCTTCTAATTCGTTTTTTCTAATCATGTCCATAGCTCTCATTAGAGCTTGTCTGGTTATAGTCAGTTTTTCTTGACATTGTTCGTACGTGTCGTTGTTTATTATAAAACTGTTAATGTGGTAAGGAAGGAGTAGAATTTTGAAGAAGTAGTTCTTAACGTCTCATATGTAAGGGAGATACCTGCATTCACAAGGATAGCGGAGTATGGGCTAGTGCGGAAAGCTCCAGTAGCAATTCTAACACCGTATGCTTGTATCCTATTTAAAACTTTTAGCATTGAGGAACGGACACTAGAAGACACAATGCACACATAATCCCACGCTTGTGGTGAATAGACCGAACTCACTCAATCGACCGAAAGCAGTTGACCGAAACGTCACTTGGCCGAAGCAGCAATAGACCGAAAATCACTTGGTCAAAAATAAGTTACGGTTAAAGTACACATTCGGTAAATGTGTACATTAAATACCTCAAAAAATTACATTTATTAACAATAGCATCAACCTCCCTTCACACTTTTTTTGTTCTTTTTGTGTTTTTTTTTTGTTTTTGGTCCTATTTTAAGTTTGTTCTAATATAATTATTTATGAAGCTATTGTTAGTTAGAAAATCCCTTTTTGTTAATCACTCATGACAATGTGTCATTAGTCATGGGACGTTTAAAATTGTGCCACGTCTATTTTTCCAATTATATACAATCCATGGATTGCAATATAACAATTCTATACCATTAGTATATGCACTACTACCAGATAAAACCGAAGAAACATACACTCGATTACTTACAAGTTTGAAAGACATTGAACCGACCGTTTCGCCAATAAGCATACTTATTGGTGATGATGAATGCAGTGCCCGCAGCATTTCCACAAACTAGGCAACGAGGATACTTTTTCCATTTTTCTCAGTCTCTTTTCCGTCACATCCAGTCAGAAGGACTACAGCGTCGATATGAAGCAGAATCTGAATTTGCCCTAACAATGCGATTGTTGCCTGCTCTGAAATTCGTGTCTGTAGCAAATGTAGTAGATATAATTGAACAGTTGTACGAAGACAAAGTTATTCCATAAGAAGCTCATGGTGTGCTAGACTACTTCGAGGATACGTGGATAGGACGCCGCGTTTCCTCATGTTATGTGGATTGCTTTGATCGTGTGGATGGCGATTTACCTAAATCCAACAATTCCCTGGAAGGATGGCATCGAGGCTTTGACCAGCAAATTTCTTGAAACCATCCCAATATTTGGAAATTTATTGAAGCACTACAGAAAGAGAGCAGAACGAACTCAAAATAAAGCAATGTGTAAGTGACGACGAACCACCCAGAAGCCAAAAAAGGTACCGGGATTGTGCTGACAGAATAAAGCGCCTTGTCAGTGACTTCAAGGGAGGATACATGTAATTGGGTAGGATATATCTGTTAAATATTGTATGAATTAATAGAATAAACTTAAAACATAATCAGAATAAAAAAAATTGAAAAAAAAACTAAAAAAAACCAAAAAACACAAAAAAAGGTTGATGTTATTATTAATAAGTGTAATTTTTGAGATATTTAATGTGCACATTTACCGAATGTGTACTTTAATCGTACCATATTTTTGACCAAGTGATTTTCTGTCTATTGCTGCTTCGGTTAGGTGACGTTTCGGTTTATTGCTTTTCGGTCAATTGAGTTCGGTCAACTGTTTTCGGTCTATTGAGTTCGGTCTATTTACCTAGAACCATAATCCCATATTGGTAGAATGAACGCTTTGTAGAACATTATTAGTGTTTTTTTTGTACTTCCAAAATTAATGTCAGAATGACATCGAATTAGGTTTAATCTCTTTTTACAAGATACTAGTACATTTTTAACTTGTTCTTTGAAATATAACTTGTTATCAAGAGTTATTTCCAATAGTTTTAGGTTTTTGACAAAAGGAATATGT
>JARFJB010002112.1:707500-787999 GCA_036346205.1 Vesta saturnalis
AAATTTTATTAAACACATAAATAATCATCCTTGAATTCTTTGTATATTTGAAATATGAATACTCATATCGGATTAGCATATATCGAACATGCAACTTTTATATAGAAAAAAATTTGTTAATCTATAAACCTAATTATTAAATATGTTAATTTAATAATCTTAAAAAATCAAATTATCGATTTACTAATGCAATATCGACTTAAAATATTTACAATATTAATTTTACTTGTATCTTTTAAATTTAAATTAACTAAAAATTGATAATTCTATTTATTTAAAATATCATTATGAATATAAATATCTAAAATTACAACACACACAAACATCACCACAAAATTATCATATTTAATTTTACATATAATTATTACACTATATAATAATTAAAAAATTTATTAATTAAAATTAATTAATTTTTTTAAAAATTATTATATTATATAAATTTTTAAAAATAAAGAATAATACACTTTAAAACACAAAAATATATCCTATAAATCATAATTCATAAACTACTACCAAACGCCGACGTGAAAAATTTTAGACCACTGGCACCACCACGGCACGCATTCACGCACGCACGCACGCACGCACGCACGCACGCACGCACGCACGCACGCACGCACGCACGCACGCACGCAGACGCAAACGCACGCACGCAGCCGCACGCACGCACGCACGCACGCAACACGCACGCACGCACACGACGCACGCACGCACACGCACGCACACGCACGCACGCACACAACGCCGCAAGAAACACACACCACAACAAAAAAAAAAAAAAAAAAAACAAAAAAAAACACAACAAACACAAAAAAAACAACACAAAAAAAAACACAACAACAAAAACAAAAAAAAAAAAAAAAAAAAAAAACAAAATAAAATAAAAAAAAAAAACAAAAAACAAACACACAAAAAAAAACACACACAACACACAAAAACAAAACAAAAAAATAATAATATAAATAAAATATAAAAAAATAAAAATATAAAAAAAAACAAAATATATATAAATATATAATAATATATATATATATATAAAATATAAAAATAAAAAAAATAAAAATAAAAAAATAAATAAAAAAAAAATAAAATATATAAAAAAAAAAAAATATAAAATAATATATAATAAAAAAAACAACACAACAAAAAAAAACATATATAAATATAAAAAAAAATATATAAAAAAAATAAAAAAAAAAAAAAAAAAAAAAACAAAATAAAATAAAAAATATAAAAAATAAAAACAAAACACACACACACACACACAAAACACACACACACACACAAAAAACAAAAAAAACACACAAAAAAAAAAACAAAAAAAAATAAAATTTTATTAGAATTAAAAAAATCTATCAATATGTCGTAGTAACTTCTTTAGATACAGGTGTAATATCATTTTTCTAAATTTTCAGTTATACTATAAATTAATACTTTAGATTTTCAGTTGGGGATAATGTCTATTAAATTAAGGCATAAAAAGATAAGATGTTCACATACATTACATGCAGTGAGGCGCTACCTTTTATAAACAGATACAAATTCTACGAATGATAATTCTTTAAAAAATCTGATTAATATTTCATTATCATACATACATTTAAAATACAGTGACTTATTTTTTAATCCGTTGCGTTATCGATATCAGCTTATGAATTATTTAATGTTCTATTAAGTAATGTGCTTTAGGACATAATATAATTATACAAGTCGTTTGATAAGAAATTTTGATTGGACATTTCAAACTTTAGTTGCCATTTTAGTAGCTAACATCTTTCTATTAAAATTTAACGTAAATTACATTTTCAGTTTTTTAAATACTGGTTAATAGTTATATTAATAGGCTGTTATCTACGTCTCTATAAAAACTAATGTTTTCATAATTTATTTTCATTTGCGTTCGAATACAATGTTCTGTATATTATTAGTACGAATGATGTTAAAATAAACAATGTGTTATATTTAATGAATTATAAAGTTGTATAGACTCTACTTGATCAAATAAAACGCCATTTCTACCAAAACCTTTTGATTTGTATGGATAACCACGTATAATGTATTTTTTTAGACATAGAATTGTTGATTAAACGCACCAGCTAAACTGAATCCATCCTTGAATTCTTTGTTATATTTGAAATTATGAGATACTTCCGATATCGGATTAGCACTATAGTCGAACATGCAACTTGTTATATGAGGAAGAAGGAAAGAAATTTGTTGTGTACAACCCCGCGGGTGCTGAACTAAACCCTACACTGTACGTTAAAGCGTATGTTCAATTTAAGTACATGCGTTAGAAGAAGATGCAAATATGTATCGGCATATCTCTACATAAATGGCCAATATCGACTTAAAATCATTTACACAGCGGTACTTCCAATTTTTTTACTTGTATCGTTTTAAAATGTTACAAACTTAACTAAATGAAATTGAATAATTCTCATTTATTTAAAATATGCATTATGACGATATAAAAGTATCTAAACAATTAAAAAACAATTTCAGATGAGATCGAATACCTACATAAAATATTAATGTACAATTTATATAAAATCTTTTTACTATCAAATTGCTTACGGTTTATTTTTTAATTCGGAACCTTCAACAAGCCACTTAAATTTTAAATTATGATATTTTTTACAAATTTACAGTTATTAGTTTCAGTTAAATTCGAATTTTACACAAAAAGACGAAGTTTACTTCACAAAATTCAAGAACTGTAATTTCACAGTTTTTTTTTCTTTCAAAAAACTTTTTAACTATAATTGTACACAAACAATTAGCAGATTCCCTAATCACTGTCATCATAGTTTCAATCACTGTTTTCTGTATCACTCCCATCGACAGAAATTATCATCGGTTCCACATCATTCCAATCTATACCAATGTTTTTATCATAAAATGGTTTACAAATTCTCAAAATGTTTTCACTGGAATTGAATTAACAATGGTACGGAGGTAATCTGAGAATAGAATGGCCATGTTCTAGAATAATGTTGTCACCTACATGGTGAAATTTAAAAAACATAAGCGTTATCACAATTCACGACAATAATAAAACAGATTTGATTAATATACATTAAAAAAAAAAAAAAAAAAAAAAAAAAAAAAAAAAAAAAAAAAAAAAAAAAAACAAAAAAAAAAAAAAAAAAAAACAAAAAAAAAAAAAAAAAAACACAAAAACAAAAAAAAAACAAAACATATATATATATATATACAATATATATATATATATATATATAACATATATACACATAACACACACAACACACAACAACAAAACACACACACACACACACAAACACACACACACACACACACACACACACACACACACACAAACACACACACACACACACACACACACACACACACACAACACAACACACACACACACATATATAATAATATAATAATATATACACACACATACACACACACACACACACACACACACACACACACACACACACACAAACACACAGTTTTTGTAGACGAACTTTAACAGGAGATAGACATGTTTCTAAAAGAAAAGTTCCTATAAATATATGTCGTAGAAGGCTTCGTTTCGAGATACAGGGTGTTGAATATAATTTTTTTCTCAAATTTTCATTATAACTCATAAACGAATACTTAGATTTTTTCATGTTGGGGGATAATGTCTATTAATTAAGGGCATAAAACAAGCGATAAGAATGTTCACAAACTTGCACAGTGGCGGAGTGGAGGGGTGCTCAACCCTTTCATAAACAGAACTTCTACGCCAATGACTATTTTTAAAAAACTGTTATTTTCATTATCTACATACAGTTTAACAAAATAATGCACCTTATTCTGTTTCGAAATTCCTGTGCGTTTCGAGTTATTTTGATTTTTAGTGTTTGATGTTAAGTAATGTGCTTTATGTGAATAATTGAATATAAAGTTTTTAATAAAAAGATATAATAAAAGCATTTAGAGCCATTTTAGTACCTAACGATCGTTTCTTTAAAATTTCAAATACATTTTCATTTATAAATAGGTAGGTTATCGGTTTTTTTTAGTATCCATTGTTATTATCCTCGTATAAAAAGAAATGCATTATTATTATTGTTATGCGGTCAATACTTTCTGTATAATTATGTATGTATCAATTTGGCCATAAACATGTTGTAGTTTTAAGTGAGATTCTAATAAGTTATAGACGCTGCTCACTTGCTCTCATTAAAGAGCCGCCACTGTGTTAAGCCATACTCAAATACAAGACTTTTGTAAATTGAAATCTGTTTAGTACACTAATTTTAACAATCCTTATTTATTATTGTAACAATACTTAATTAATAATTGTGAAATTAATAAGAATTCTTAGCAATAATGATTTATAAATAAATACAATAACACTAGTATAATAAAATTAACACTTTGTTCAAAATGTAAACCGTTCTTTTCAATACACATTTCACAGCGACGTACAATAGAACTCTTAAGTTAATTAAATGATGCACCCTTATTTCATTGCAAGCATCTCTGATGCGATTGTGATGTTCTTCAAGTGTATTAACCGGAGTGGTATACACTTTTTCCTTCATGAATCCCCATACAAAAAGTCAAGTGGCGTTAAATCGGGATCTAGGAGGCCACGCCACTGACCGCATAACAATAATAATTATGCATTTCTTTTATACGAGGACAATAACAATGTATACTAAAAAAAACGATAACCTACCTATTTATAAATGAAAATGTATTTGAAATTTTAAAGAAACGATCGTTAGGTATAAAATGGCTCTAAATGTTTTATTATATCTTTTTATTAAAAACTTTATATTCAATTATTCACATAAAGCACATTACTTAACTTAGTACCACATCAAACACTAAAAATCAAAATAACTCGAAACAGAAGAAGGTACATTATTTTTGTTAAACTGTATGTAGATAATGAAAATAACAGTTTTTTAAAAATAGTCATTGGCGTAGAAGTTCTATTTATGAAGGGGTTGAGCACCCTCCATTCCGCCACTGTGCAAGTTTGTGAACATTTTATCGCTTGTTTTATGCCCCTTAATTAATAGACATTATCCCCCCAACATGAAAAAAATCTAAGCATTCGTTTATGAGTTATAATGAAAATTTGAGAAAAAGAAAAATTATATTCAACACCCTGTATCTCGGAAACGAAGCCTTCTACGACATATGTTTATAGGAACTTTTTTAGAAACATGTGTTCTATCTCCTGTTAAAGTTTGTCTACAAAAACTGACTCACCCTGTATATATATATATATATATATATATATATATATACACATATATATATATATATATATATATATATATATATATATATATATATATATATATATATATATATATATATATATATATTTAACCGGTAAGCAAAGAATATCTTTACATTTTTCGGAAAGCTTGGTTTTGAGAATGTTAGTATTATATTAGGACTGTTTATGGTTTCATTGTTCATTGCTTCTGCACCACAGTGTTATGCATTTGACTGATACAGCAATTTGATCTTTCATATGTTCTAGTATCTCTTCTGTAGAACAGCTCAGTAAATCTTTGCAAAACAACACCTTTTAAAAAATTCATAGTAGGATTCGAAATCACCCTAACAGGAGTATCTACAGATTCCTCCATGCTCAAAAGCTTCTGTGCTTGTTTGTTTGTTCGTGTATGTACTAATAATCCCGATGCTATCTTTTTACTTGAATTATCTTCTCCAATATTTGCGTACAATACCTTGGCGATTAAGAACGCGTTAAGTTTCTCGATTTTAAGACCATCAAGTCTGGTAATGAGCAAATTCCGGGGGACAGAACTTGTGGCCATTTACTCCATTTTTGAAGAAGAGGCGGGTGTTTTAAACCGTTCTCTCTCAACAACGCCCATTTCAGAGGATGAGTTCTCTCTAATTGGGATTGAAATGAAGCTCATACACATCCCACGAGCAGGGAAGAAGACTAGGCCGACCATGTTAAAACAAATTTATGAAATATGAATTGTTTTCATATTTCATAAATATGTTCTAACATCTGAAGTAATTCTAAAGATCTTACCATTCACTTAGAATGATAATTGTAATTGTTATCGAAAACGAAGTTTATATACAATATAATTAGAAAAATGCACGATTTAAAAATCCAAAAGATAAGTACTTTAATTTTTATGTAATACTCGGGAAAGTCTACATTTTCACATGTCATTTCATGCACTTAAGCACATATGAATAAAACCTCAAATTTCGACTAGTTATTTATATTGATAAATTTATAATATAATATTACACGTGAAATCTTCTGCACGTCGTTACATTTATATAATTTCCTTTAATAACAATAAAGTAATAGTATATTATACGAGGCTATTAATCACGAGAACGATGTTTGCGTAATGAGCAGCAGGCGAGTGGGGCAAATCGTTCGAGTGATTGATAGCCCTTATATGCGAGTTGTAGACTATGGTTTGTCCACGACTGCAAATATTTTTAATTTAATTCAAATAATTATTTCATTTAAAATTAACACGGACATGTTGATCTGTGAAATGGAATGAAAATGTAAATGATTTGTTTTCAGTTGTTTGATAAAATGCTAATTAATATAGTTATCGTCAAAAACGCACCAGTTTAAGGGGAATTAACATTTATAATATTAACTATAAATTATAAGGAAATTTTATTTATTAACAATTATATTAATTGTAAATTTAGAACAATTTTTTATATTTAATGCTGATACTTCATTTAGTTTAATACCCTGTAATTCACTGATATTTGGTTCAGTAATAACATTACTGCTGCTAATATGTGTAATTGCATTACACATTTTGTTAGCAGTATTCTCTTTATTTTGTGTGGAGACATTAATGTAACCTTCTGCTACCGTTGTGGAGTTAATATCCACTGGAGTTTTTTTTGGAACATATCCCTCTGACTGCCGTTTTAAATATACATGTAGTTTAGGATATTTAGAAATATTTACATTTTCTTTCGGGCTTATTGTACTTTTGAGCATTGAAAAAAAAAGCCACAATGTAGAACATTGGTATTTTCATTTAGCTCCGCAAAGTAAGCAAGGATTGCAGATTCAGATGTAGATTCCACTTTTTTGTCCATTTTCCGTTTACAAAACGTCTCGTATGCGTTGAAATAAAGTTTTTTAGACTTACTTGGTAATAAGTCGAGGGATGCTATTTCAGCTGCTTGCCGAACATCGGGTGGCGTTAATGTTAACTGCTCTTTAGAAGTAGACTGAATATCCATGTTACTTTAGTTTTTTTAGTAAATTTAGTATTTAGTATAGATTTGCGAGTGAACCAAATTTAATTAAAAATTACAGAAAAATGATGCATGATTGTTACATCGACATTTACATGGTAAGCCAAGCCGCTTCGATTTTATTCAAACGTTAGTATTATTCGAAAATTCGTGAACGTATAAGAGAGAGAAAGAGATTAATTCTCTTCTCCAAAACGACACTCTTGATTGAATGTATTTCACGGATATCATGACAATACATAAAATAACAGTGATTTATTTTTATTAATCCCGTTGCTTATCACTATAACAGCTTAATGAAAATTAGTGTGTAATGTATGCTATTAGTATTGTCTGCCGAGACATATAACGACTATATTATACTATAGTCGCGGACAAAGAAATTTTATTGGGACATTTCAAACTTATTGCATTTTCTAGAACATATTTTTATTAATAATGTTAGAACGTTATAATTACATTTTCAGGTTTTGTTCAACTTGCACGTTCAAGTAGTAATATCATAAACTAGGGACGTATGCTACTGTTCTATCATAAAACCTTATTTTTCATAAATTTATTTTCATTTCGACGTATGAATACAAATGGTTCTTTATTATTAGTAACACGAATGTGTTTAAAAAATAACATCAATAGTGTTTCATATTTTTCCAAATAAATTGGTACTAGTCTCGATACAAATTAACATTTCTTACCAAAACCTTTTGATTTGTATGGATAACCACGTATAATGTATTTTTTTAGACATAGAATTGTTGATTAAACGCACCAGCTAAACTGAAACCATCCTTGAATTCTTTGGTATATTTGAAATTATGAGATACTGATATCGGATTAGCACTATGGTCGAACATGCAACTTGTTATATGAGGAAGAAGGAAAGAAATTTGTTGTGTACAACTCGGGTGCTGAACTAAACCTACACTGTACGTTAAAGTTATGTTCAATTTAGTACACGCGTTAGAAGTAGATGCAAATGTGTATCGGCATATCTCTACACAAATGGCCAATATCGACTTAAAATCATTTACACAGCGGTACTTCCAATTTTTTACTTGTATCGTTTTAAATGTTACAAACTTAACTAAATGAAATTGAATAATTTCATTTATTTAAGATATGCATTATGACGATATAAAAGTATCTAAACAATTAAAAATAATTTCAGATGAGCGAATACCTACATAAAATATTAATATACAATTTATATAAAATCTTTTACTATCAAATTGCTTACGGTTTATTTTTAATTCGAACCTTCAACAAGCCACTTAAATTTTAAATTATGATATTTTTACAAATTGACAGTTATTAGTTTCAGTTAAATTCGAATTTTACACAAAAGACGACCTTTACTTCACAAAATTCAAGAACTGTAATTTCACAGTTTTTTTTTCTTCAAAAACTTTTAACTATAATTGTACACAAACATTTAGCAGATTCCCTAATCACTGTCATCATAGTTTCAATCACTGTTTTCTGTATCACCCCATCGACAGAAATTATCATCGGTTCCACATCATTCCAATCTCTACCAATGTTTTTCATAAAATGGTTTACAAATTCTCAAAATGTTTTCACTGGAATTGAATTAACAATGGTACGGAGGTAATCTGAGAATAGAATGGCCATGTTCTAGAATAATGTTGTCACCTACATGGTGAAATTTAAAAAACATAAGCGTTATCACAATTCACGACAATAATAAAACAGATTTGATTAATATACATTAAATTAAATAAAAAACGCTGCAAATTGCATCAGTACTTCCACATCAAAAATTTAAATTATGCTGTCAAAATGATATTTACACTATATGTTGTACAGAAAAATGATAGAGACCAAAATACTCACAATCAGATCAATGTCATTTAATTTATACCAACTGAAATGCCATGAGTATGGAATGGAAATTTTTTTGTAAATAACTCTAAAACTATTAACTTAAAAAAAAATTGCAGGAATACTCTTCGATCAGAAATTTGATTTTCTATATAATGCCAAAATTTAAAAAAAAATCATGTGGACGGGTACCAAAATCTATTTTTTTGTAAATATTTCGAAAATGACAAAATTTTAGAAAAAAATTGCAAAAATACTTGTTGTGAAATTTCATTTCCTATCTAATGGTTTTTTCACTTTTTGAATATGTTAAGTAGTTCCGGAGATATTTAGGAAAACCTGTTTTTGCTAATATATTGTAAACAGATTGTTGTACAGAAAAATTATGGGAATAAAAAATACTCACAATTATATTACTAATTACATATTAAAAGTAAATAAATATAAAAAAATAAAAATTTGCAAAAGGGATACTTATCCCCAAATTTGACCCCTTTCCTCATACTCCATTGATTCCAAAAACAATCAGTCGCTTTGAATAGTTGACGTCTATATGTGTACCAAATTTCAAGTTGATATGTTAAGTCCATCGAATGTTATGGAGTAGACACACCTAAACAGACGCACAGACACACACAGACAAGATCTTTTTGCTCAAATTTTGTTTTTAGACGTTTTCAAACATTTTAAAGCGATTGAGCAAATAAAAATTTTTGAAAATTTTTTTAGCGATACAGTACTTCCCATCCGTTGGATGTGGAAGTAAAATAACTAACTCTAACTCGGAAATTTAAATGAAATAATTAAACCATTTGGTCACAAATAAATAACAGCACGTCCGGTAAGTACCACTAGAACCAAGAATTGCGTAGGGGACAATCTAATTGTAACATAATGTGATTGAAAAGTATGTAAGTAAAAAAATGTGTATGTATACACTGTGTCCAAATTTCTATGCTCACCATTGGTATCTCGGTTATTAGAAGAGATAGGGCAACGGTTAAATGAGGAATGTTTTGCAGAATTCAGTGCTCACAACAAATCTGTTTTCAAATTGACCCTAACATTTTTTAATTTTAAGATATTTTGAGAAAACCAAAATTTGTCAATTTCAATTCTCCTCAATAACTCAATAACGCCTAACGCGACCGCTATTAAACCTTTATATTATTCAGACACTTTTTTAAGATACATTTTTCGGTATAAACAGGAAACCCTGATTTTCAAATTTTCCAAGTTATTAGCGCTATCTTTTGTTTTTCTTATGGTGGCCATATTGAATTTTTTAATTTTTTATTAGTTAGGTAGTCCTTAAAAGAGCTTTTCAACGATGTATAACATGCCCAGAAAATCATTATTTGTAGGGGAGATATTCACAAAAAATTAAATTAATTTCTAATATGAAATTAGTAGGCTTTGAAATTAAACACCAATGAAAAATGAAAGCGTAAAAGATATGTAATATTAATAACGAAAAGATAAAAAAATTCATCAAAGTAAAAAGTAAAGAAATAGTATTAAAAGTTCAGTCACTTAAAAAAACTGTCCAATGTGACGACCATTCTGTTCCACACACTTTCGACACCTTATTCTAACAGAATTACAAACTCTACGAAGTGTGTTTTCGTTGAATGATCTTAGCACATCTAGCAACCTTTGTTCTAAAATTTCAATAGTTTCTGGCGGTTCATAATTAAGTACTTCATTTTTAATGGTACCCCATAAATAAAAGTCGAGAGTCGCAAGGTCGGTTGATCTCGCAGGCCATTGCACTGGTCCATTATTTGAAATCACTCATTCATTAAAGTTTTCTCTCAAAAAATGTTGCACGTCACGAGTGTTATGGGCCGTGCAATGATCCTGCTGGAACCAGATGTTTTGCATGTCATCAGGATTAATAATTTGTCTCAAAGAAGGCATTATCTCGTTTGTTGGTAGCTCCAAATATCTACCAGTTAAACTGTAATCAAAGACGAAAAGACCTTTTAAGTGGTTATCTAAAACGCAAAGAAACTCAAAAAAAATAAAATAAAGATGTAAACAAAATTTCATACCAATTAAACCGCACCAGGCAATAAAACTATAGCGTAATAAGTAAGGAGAAAGTGATGGCTATGGAAGGAGAAAAAATGAGAAATGATTTTGAAGGAAACAAAACACTTTTCTGGAAATGGGTCAAAAATACAAAACGTGGCCCAAAACATAACGCTGCAGGGGTGATGAATACGAGCAACGAAACAGTATGGGACGATTGTGAAGTGAGGCAATGCTGACGAGAATATTTCGGAAAGCTCTACAGTGAGGAAAGTAAGACTGAAGGGTTAAATAAGGAGAAAGTAGAAGGAATGGTGAATGAAACTGAGAAGGATATTGGTATAAATGAGGTAGAAAACAGGTAAAGGAGAAGGCGTAGATCAAATCACTGGTGAAATACTAAAGGATGGAGCTGCAAAGCTTATCACTGTATAAGGGTAAGGTGAACAAGAGTAAACAAGAGTAAATAGAGGACTAGTTAGGAACGTAAAAGTTAGAGGTATAAAATTTGCATTTATACAATATAAAAATAGTCCCTTTAAAACTACTGATTTTCTATTTGACCGTAGAAGCACGTAGAGGGAGTATTACCCTTGTTATCTTATCGGCACATGCACCAGCAAAATTTTATCAGCTCAGAAAAACTGTGTAAAGTATTTACTACCGATTGCTTCCTGACAGGTCCTCTTTGCTTCTAAAATTTCAATGTTATTTTAAATAAATGAAAATTTTTGCTTTACACTATAATGTAAATTAAGATCCGTTCTTTTTGAGTGTATAAACACCTCGTTCACCGTATTTCCACAGTAAACGCAACGAGAAGAGCGCCCTGACGATTTCCGTACCAACCAGCAGGCAACGGCGCCCATCCGGAAGAGTGAAACACCGACCAATGGCCCGAGGGGGGCTAGAGGTTCCCGATCATTTATATGTTCCGTTATTTGTATTGATGTTATCTAAAAGATTTCTTTTTTTTAAATAGTTTTGTGTGTTAATTGAATTAGTATTAAGTGTAAATACTTAGCTTTATAACAAAATAGAAATAATATACGTCTAAAGCCCTTACGAGTATATTGCTCAGTGTGGATGAACCCGCAAATTAATGATCAACCCCAGAATATTAATCACTCCCCTTTTTATATAATTAAAAACCGATTGAGCTAGAACGAGGCAAATTAAAGTACACTTTAAATAAAGTAAGCAAAAGCAGCCTACTGTGTGTGCGCGTGTGCGTCTGAGTGCTTGTTCTTGTGCGGGGGCGGGTATTTAGTTATCACTGAAATTTCTCGGTTATATCAAGTTTTCGTTAAAATGGGTACTTTATAGAATGCATTAAGGCACATTTGTAGAGTATCTCAAAAACTATTAAATTTAGAGAAAAATATGGAAAGACGTTTATTAAAGAGAGTAAAATCTTATGAAAACGCAAACTTTAACCATTGTTACACAAAATTAAAATACTTAGCTTGTTTGGGTTTTTCAATGGTGTATTTTTTTATATATTGCACAAATCTATACGTTTCAATAACAATTACAGTTATCGTCCTCTGTAGTGGTGATTATTTAAGAATTGTTTAAGATGTTAGAATAATTTTATGAAATATAAAAAATATGGAAACGCAAACATAATATTTTAATATTTTGATAGGGGTATAAAACCAACTATGGAATCTAATTTTAAGAAAGTATAACTAGATCCTGAATAAAATTAAATATTACTAAATTGCCTTGAGGATGACAAATCAGAACACACTCCAACAGTTGAATGCTAAGAGTGAAAAGTGTCATAATACAAGAGAAAATTAAAAAAAATTAAATCAAATTATGATGTAAGTATAAAACTGTGAAAAGCTTTAATTTCAAATTGATAAAAGCATTCACAAATAGAATCTTGACATATCAATCAAAAATCTAGTCAAATCTAACAAAGAAATAGTTTTTCGTTAATGAAGTGTCATTTTACAGTAAAAACTCGATTTTTTTTTTATTTATAGTATTCCCAAAGAGGCTAAGATTTGCCTAACGTGCTAAAGCACTCAGGAACACTGGGAGGGTTTAGGGATATTGTTAGGCTGCCCAGAAACGTTTCTGAATGGTTACCTTAAATTTACTTAAGTCAAAGTTTGGAGGAAAACAGGAATTGGGTAGTGCATTCCACAATTTGGTCACCATGTGGAGGAATGTAGATTGAGCCCGTTTAGTGTGACACGATCGAATTTTGAGTGGGTAATTATGGTGTGAATGGGCAAACCGAGTGTTCCTAGCGAAGATGGCCTGCGAAGGTATTAAGGAGTGGATTTCGTAGGTACACTTGCCATTGTAGTAGCGATAGAACAAGGAAAGAACCGAAACTATTCTTCTATGCTCACGAGGCTGTAGGCCGGAAGTCAGAAACGGGTCATTTATAAGTCTGATAGCTCTTTTTTGGATGCGGTTTACCATATCAAAGGCGTATTGGGGAGCACTGGCCCAGAAGTGGGAATTGTATTCCAGATGAGGTCGAATTTGAGCCTTATACAGTAAAAGGAGTTGTTGCGATGTGAAGTACTGTTTAGATCTGTATAGAAAGCCCAGTTTACGGGCAGCTGTTTTCCTGGCTGACAAAAGGTTCGATGATACGGACATCCCTAACACAGAAATGGAGTTTGAAAACTTGAGTTCTAAGCCATTCATATTCATCGGTCTTTCTTGGCCGACACAAGGCAACACTGCGATTTGTCGGCGTTGAACGTGAGTAAATCATTTCTTCCCCATTCAAGGACACGTTCGAAGTCACTGTTGATTGAGGCTGCCAGCGATGTAGCACGTTTAGTATAATTTTTTATTTTAATTTTTATTTCAACTACATATGCTAAATTATTATAGGGCTGTGGTAACTTAACACATAATTAGTAAAGCATTTACTTCAAGGTCTAGAAAAAAGCACTGCAAAACGCTAGACATACCGAAAGCTAAAATTAAAAGTAAGGCGTATCGTTGTAACTTTTTAAATCATAAGATGGATGTTCAAACATTTGAATGCCTTTACGTTGTAAATGCACACAATAATGAGTTTATCTTGACAAATTGAATGTCATGAGTTTAGTTGTTTAAAGCATGCTCAGCTACCGCAGGTTTCTTTGGTTGACATTGGTAACGCATGCTAACCATTTAAGTGGCAAGATCACTTGCAATAATATTGCTGTGTATATACGCTTTGTTTTCGCAATCTTTCATGTAGAATTGCAAGATTGTGACTTAAGAAGAGGTAAGATTAGATATTTTAGGAAATTTGTATTATTTTTAATTCACGTTTGTCTTCCTCACCAGGTGGTCTAAGTAATAGCGACGTGGATAATGCAGGTTTCGTGTGCTATATCAATAAAGCAATTCATTTAGAATTGTTATGTGACGTTGAAAGTGCGGATGTGTGGAAGAGCGACTGTAGGTAGACAGAAAAAATGTGCTCGGTGGAATGAATCCGTAAAAAAGGCAGTATGTAAGAAAAAATATGGGTACATGACAATGATTGCTGCAAAAAATCAGACTGAGAAAAAGCGATTGTGTGAAGTGTACAGATTAAGAGACAAAAAAGCGAAGGAGGCAGTGAGAATAAGTAAATAAGACTGTGGAAGGAGCGAAAATGCAGAACGATTTTGAAGGAAACAAAAAACCTATCTGCAAATGGGTCAAATACACAAAACGTGGCCCAAAACAGAACGCTGCAGGAGTAATGAATACGAGTAACGAAATAGTATGGGATGATTGTGAAGTGAGAAAATGCTGGCAAGAATACTTCGGAAAGATAGTAGTGAGGAAAGTAAGACTGGAGGATTAAATAAGAAGAATGTAGAAAGAATCGCGAATGAAACTGAGAAAGATATTGGGATAAATGAGGTAGAAAAAAACGGTATGAAGGTTGAAACACAGTAAAGGAGCAGGCGTAGATGATATCACTGGTAAAATGCTAAAGTATGCAGGTGCAAAGCTTATACTTATACGAAGATTGTGTGAATTGCTCAATGTATGCCTTAAGTGTGGAAAAGTGCCGAGGGATTATAAAAGCCCGATCATTGTACCACTACATAAGGGTAAAGGGAACAAGAGTGGCAGTAAAAACTACAGGGAATAAGTCTGCTCAGTGTACCGGGTAAAGTATTTGGAAGAGTACTGATTGGTATAGGAGGTGGAACAACACAAACTAAGATTTGGAATGTGCAGGGTGGATTCATGTCAGCGAGAGGATGAGTTGGCCAGATGGTTGCTCTTCAGCAGGTGATGGAAAAGTGTTTAAGTGTAGAAAAGAAGCTGCACTTTGTTTTTGTAGAGCTCGAGAAAGCATATGACAGAGTGAATAGAGAGAATCTGTGGGAAGTGTTAAATGAATATGGCGTAAGTAAAGGTCTAATTAACGGAATACAGGCAGTATCTAACGGTAGCCGGGCATGTTTTAGGGTGAGAGGAAGTGTGAGTGAATACTCTAATATTGAGCAAGAAGTGCGACTTGGCTGTGTGATGTCACCGTGGTTGGTTAATGCATACATGGAAAAATGCGTTAGGCAAGCAAGTACCGATACAATTGGTGTAATTATTGCTGACGTAAATGTTCGAGTTCAGGTGTATGCAGATGACACAGTCGTATTAAGTGACTGCTCTGAGGAAGTTTGATATAGTCTATGAGAGCACGGCGCTAAAGGTAAACGTGAACAAGACTGAGATTGTGGTGTTCTTTCGGGAAGGCGGTAAGGAGGGTGGAGGGTCAATGCTGGAAGGAAAGTGATTGGAAGTATGTGGACGATGATGAGAAACGATAGCATGAGCCTAGCTGCGAAACGAGAAACCTATAATGGCGTGTTTGTCCAGTCAGAAGTGTATGGAAGTGAGACATGGGTATTTCAAAAAAACACGAAAGAAATATAAATGCCGTGATTATGAGATTCCTGAGAAGGGCATGTGGTAAAACGAGAAGGGATAAAATAAAGAATGAGTGTATAATGAAGGAGTGTGATGAGGAAAAGACGATGATGTATAGATATAAGAGTAGTGCATTATGTTGGTTTGGTCATATTGAGAGAATGAACAACGCAAGGTTAACGAAGCAAATTTATTTGGGTGGGGTTAGAGGTAAGGCTGGGCCTCGTAGGCCGCTAAAACTTGGCTGAATGTAATACAATGTATGATAAAAGAAAGAAAGATAAGGAGCGTTAAAAATAAAAGGGCATGTCAGAGACATTGTATGAATCTTGGGGAATCTAGGGAGGTATGTTGAGACATAAAAGCATGGAGAGAAATTGTTAATGGAAAATAAATAAGGGCATGGATTGCTTTGCCTACCCCGAAAGGGAATGGCGTGAAGGTTATGTTGTTATGTTATGTTATGTGACCTCACTACTGAAACATTTTGGAGGAGTTTCTCGTCCCGCAGGGGACAGTCCTCAAACAAGATAACGGGAAGAACTATGTTGGACAAAGGCTGAATTGGATTCATTTCTATCAAATAAATTAATTCTACTAATTAGTTCAAAATCTTGGAATTTCATACCACCACGTTCTCCTCACTTTGGGAGACAGTAGGAGGCGGGTGTGAAATCTGCAACGCACAATTTAAAAAGAGTTGCTGCAAATACTTGCTTGACATTTGAAGAGTGTTACATGTTGCTTACACAAATTGAGGCGGTATTAAATTCCCATCTATTATATTCCCTTACTGCTGATCCTAAGGACCTAGATCCATTAACTCCAGCACATTTCCTGATCAGGAGAAAATATACTGCTTTGTTTGAGCATAATCTTGTAGAAACGGCTAACAACAGGCTGAGCAAAACCTCAAACAATATGTTTGGAAGCGTTGGGACAAGGAATACATCCATGAACTTCAAGTTTGTTCCAAATGGAAAATTAACCGTAAGGATATTCTAGAATTAGGCTCCATCATTCGAATCCGCGATGTCAATCTGCCTCATTAGAGTGGCTGCTTTGACTAGTAACTCAACTGCATCCAGGAGCTGACGACGTAACCTGTGTTGTGACTGTTTAAACGTGCAGTGTGTAAAATTTGTGCGTTCCCAAAAAATGAAAACAATTCTTAAGTTAATAGTTATTTGTTGTTGATTATATTGATTTATTTCTCCCTCCGATTGATTAGATTAGATTGAAAGTAACGTATCAAAGGGCGGCGAGATGTTAACGCGTCCTAACCATTTAAGTAGTAAAACCACTTGCAATAATATTGCTATGTATATACGCTTTGTTTTCATAATGTTTCCATTTCTGTAGAATTGTAAGCTTGGCACTTAAGATTAGATAAGATTAGATATTTAAGGAAATGTGTATTATTTCTAATTCACGTTTTTGTCTTTTTAAGCAGGGTTTCTAAAAACCATTTACTTTAAAGGATATTGCACCTTTTAGCAGTAACTTAGAATATTTATAATAGTTAACACTGTTGTATCGTGCTTCTTATTGGACAGTTTTTGTATGATAGGCGTAACAATTAATATCTAAAGGTTTTGTTTTGCTAGTTAGTTTGTTTTATTACAAATACATTGTATCATTTTTAAACGTTCTTTTTTATTTTGCATCAGTTCAACAAAAGGATAAGTGTGCACCAGCACAACCGCGTACATTTTATTTACACGCAAAAACAGACCTAATCAACAAAATCTTATATGTTCTTTTCGTCTTGTGTCAAAGCTACGTTTTGTGGTCCCAATGCATAGTTTTCCACAAAAACAAGATAACTTACCAACTCCGGAAGATGATAATGGATTTGAAACACCTTTAACTTTTCTTATAGGTTAAAAAGAGTCCTAATGTCACGATTAATTAGGATTTTTTCAATTCTATCTTCAACATTATATATAAAAGGAAGAAAAAAATCAGTACATTAAGCAATACTTTTTCCTTATGGTTATGTGTAGCAGGTGTAATAACATTATTAATATCTTTAAGATAATATCCTTTAGCTTGTAGTTGTCTTGTTAAATATTTATATTCATCTTTCAAAAATTCAGGACCACAAATTCGTTTTGTTCGATCAACTAAAGATTCAATTATACCATTTTCTTTTGGTTTGATCATTTTGAAGGTGTCAATGTGTGTTGGCTTTCGGTAAACCTTAAAAGATAGTGAATTATTAGTTTATTATTAGTTTTCTTCTTCATGGTAAACTGGATAGTTGGATGAATACCGTTTAAAAAAATGTAAAATTTAGGTAGTCCATGTATCCAAATAACAAATGTGTCATTTACATGTCTATACCACATTAAGGGTTTTTTAGGTGCACTTTGTAATGCGAATGTTACACACTTTTCCATGTAAAGATCAGCTATAACAGGTCTAAGAGGGCTACCCATTGCTACACCATCAAGCTGTGTGGGTAGACCATACAGTTTTGGTGAAAGAGCTTTAGAGTTAGTTAGTTTCTTTTTTACCTTTTCGGGAATAGTTCTTTAGTTTTCAAAATAAAGTTTTTTGTAGGATCTTTCAGTAGTTCACGACAAGTCTGTGGTCCCACGGTTGTTCTACTTTTATGTTATAGTCATTCATATTTAAGAAAATATATGCGTTACCTCTATATGATTGTAATATTGTTATACTTTCATTACGTCACAGATCAAGTAAAGCATGGCGGTGAAGAAAAGATAAGTTGCTCTTTGGAGATTTTTCTTTACGCAATATGTCAACGGTTTTATATTTAACTTCAAAAGATAACGTTTTAATAGAATTCTCAACATTGGAAATTACATCTTCAAAACGTAGAACTCTTGGTGTTATCACACAATTATCTTGTTCTTGAATGCATTGGAACGAAAAAACGTAGCTTTGATACAAGACGTAAAGAACATATGAAGGTTTGTAGATTATGTCAACCAGAGAAATATTCGGTAGCTGAGCATTCAATTTGATAATATGGAAATATTTTCAAGACATTATTATTTCCGTTTACAACGTAAAGATACATAAAAATCGTAATAACTTCAATAGGAAAGAATGTGTCTGTTTTTTAAAACTAAACTAAGACACAATGATACGTCTTAATTTTAACTTTAACTTTGGTATGTCTAAGTTTTTTGCTGTGTTTTTTCTTAGATCTTGAAGTAAATGCTTTACCAATTATATATTAAGTTACCACAGCACTGTAATAGTTTATCATATATAGTTTAAAATTAAAAATCATATTAAACGTACTACACTGGGTCTTCACTGTAAAATGACACATTTATTAACAAAAAACTGTTTCTTTGTTAATTGATAAATATTTAATTTTATTAAGTATCTAGTTATTCTTTACTAAAATTAGACTCCATAGTTGGTTTTTTACGTTTTTCCGACTGTTATGTATAGCAGGCTTATGTTGGCGTTTTCATATTTCATAAATTAATTTTTAATTTATCTTAAACAATTCTTAAGGAATTGCCACCACTGAGGACGATAACTGTAATTGTTATCGAAACGTACAGTTTTGTATAACATATAAATTTAAGAATACCCGATTAAAAAACTCAAAAATGCTAAATGTGTTAAGAATAACATTTTAGATTTTTCTTCATGAAAATTTTTCGTAAGGAAATAAAGTGATAAAGTGGTTTTTGTGAATATTTAAAGAACCATAAAGTTTATAGCAAAATGTGAACACATTTTTTTTATAGATAATTCAATTTTAGATAAGTTTTCTTTATTACAGACTTTCGTAGGAAGCCCTAAAGATTGATTAAATCAAAAAATGAAAAATACGCATCTCAGCATTGTTGAAAGCAAAGTTGCGCATCTAAAATATACGGTTAACTATCGATGATTTAAGTAAGTATACGACATTATAAATAACAGTCATGGAATCTGTTTATTCTTTAATTTTTTCCACCAATGTTCTAAAAAATAGACCAAATATAATTCGAATGAAATAATGGTTTAATATAAATTATGCTACAGTTTTAACATTAAAGTAATATTGAAACTTGCTTTGAGAGAGTTTAAAGCTTCAGCAGTTGCTCATTTGTTAGTATTAATATAAATCATTTGTTCATTTGTTTGCATTTATTATAGAATTGTGTGCCGAATTACAATATTTTGTGTATAAACATTATAAATATATAAATGTTATAACCTTAAATGTATGACTATTATAATATTAAAATTTAGTTCATTTACATTGACGACAATACAATTTAAATGCCTTGCAGTGAGTGGAGTTACTCTAAACAGCTTGATTTTACCGGGTGTCCGGTCTCAAATATAGGGATTTAACATTGGTATGAACAGTTTTTTCAGATTCCTGCTCGCCAATTCAACCGACAGAAAAGCTAATAGTAGGTAAAGTGATTAATATTGTAGTCCATCTTACTAACTTTAAAATGAATAACTACTGCAATGAAGAAAGAATTTTCAAAAAAGTTAAATGGTGTGGATCAAAAAATTGAAACTAATTAAGACAAAGGACGCAATTATGTAGTTTAAAATACTAAATTATAAAATTAGGGTTTTAAAACTTTATTGCAAAATCTAAAGAAATACAAAGAAAGATAAAATTACAATAAATATTCAAACAAACCCCCATTTTGAAACAAACAATACCCCAATCTATCGTAACAACCTCTTCTAATGTAAGCCGATTGTCTATCGGTAATTAATCGGCACTCGCTTTCTTTGCCTCCCTCAAAGAATTAATGTTTGGGTGGCGCCTTTTATATATTTTGTTTTGAAGGTGGCCTCACAATAATTCGCAAGGGGCTAAATCAGGAGATCTAGCAGGTCAGTTTATAGCACTACCTCTACCTATCCAACGATTTGGAAACGAATCATTAAAAGAATTTCTACCATCTACCAAAATGTGCAGGACAGCCGTCTTGTTGAAACGAGACCTCCTGATTTTTTCTTGCAACTCCTTCTAATGCAGGCCCAACTTTGGTTACTAATAATTCTAAATAAGTTTCTGAATTTAAATTTCCTTCGATTTCAAAGGGACCAATAATGCTATTGTTAAAAATTCTAGCCGACAGATTACTTTTTGGAAGATACTGAGTTCACGTACTAATACTCCATCGAGGATTTTCTTGGGTTCAATAGCGAGTGTTCTGAACATTCGGTTTGTTATTGAGTGTAAAAGTACACTCGTATGTAAAACAAAGCGCAGACAAAAAGCGACGATCAGCATTAGCGCGCTCTAGCATTTCTTCATTTCGTCAAAATCGAAAGTCACTTGATGCCACTGGGCCTTTTAGGGGTGATATTTGTGCTTCCTACGTATGTATTATATTCATGTCTTAGATAAACCTACTTCAACAGCAATTTGTCTTAAACTAATTGTCGGGCCCAGGTTTACCGTCGCCAAAACACGTTCTTCAGTGTGATCAACTAATTCTGTCTTGTCGATTATTTAATTAGTGAACGATGAAAATGTTATCTACCATCCCTAGATTCTAATTTGACAGAAATATTTCCAGATTTTTTAAATTTCTGCACATAATGGTGAATGGTACATAAGACGGTATAGGTGTGTTATAAAAATTAACGGCAAACAAATCTCTAACCCTCCGTAAGCCAACACCACTGTAAAAGATTTTATCATGAAAATTCTTTCTTCATTGCAGTTGTTATCCATTTTAAAGTTAATAACATTGACGCCAATATTAAACAACGCTAAATCCTTTTTAAAATTATTTTACACATTTGCAACAGATTGGAAATCAAGGAATGTCGTCTTTAAAAAACGCCAATTATTTATTTAGTGTTTTAAATTAAACATTTCATCTTCGTCTTGTAATTAGTGCCTTTGGATGTGCAATCACTTTACCTTTTGATTAGCTTTTCAGTCGGTTGAATTGGCAAGCAGGAATCTGAGAACGGACACACACTGTGTACAGTATTCATAAACAGAAAGTTCTATTTTAACTTAAGAATTTTTATAATTTTTCAATTGTTTAGAAAGATGAATATTAGAAAGAGATTAGACTGTACTCTGTACATTTCATATCAGTGGGAATATAAATAAGCACATAAAACATAAGAAAGTCATGTACTGACCATATCAGATTTTATGTACGTAATGGGTTAAGTAAACGTCTGTTGTGTTGGTAGTTTCAATATTGACCAATTTTAGTTCTTCGTGATAATAGTAAACATATTACTGATAATATGCATATACGGCAAAAAGCGGAATTACTTTCATCAGATAATCTAAGTTTTTGTAGTAATAACCTAATGCGTTTATAGTGTAATAACCCATTTTGAGTTGTATTAAAATATACCGTAATTTAGGTTTTTCGTTCATTCAGTTGTAAATATAAGAAAAAAATTTAATTATTTTTGCATTATAGCTATGAGGTAGACAACATAGTTTGCATTTGTGTGTAACTTAAGTGCATCTCTTCTTAAGGGTAATATACTTCTTAAAGGTTTATACTCCCACATTAAATTATTCTGCTCATATCTTTTGCGCATATCATCATCCAATTTTAAAGCATCCATGTTTTTTTCACTTCCTGATGAATGTTGTGTTGTTAGGAAGCTTTTTTTGGTTTCCACCTAAATTTTGTGAAAGTGCCATTGATTTGATGGTAAGATATCTTTTAACGCATTATACAAAAAATTAAAACATTTGCTCTTTGCAGGCACATTCTTTTATTTTTACTTTGATTTACACTTTTATTATAATTACTTTTCTACTTTAATTACGTTTGATTTTACGATTGCAATTTTTGCATTCAAAAATTCAAGAAAATGCAATAAACGGATTATTCAATTCCAAGAAGATAAATGTATTAGAAGGAAAGTTCTATTTATGGGCGTGGTTTACCACGTAAAGTGTTATTTCGAGAGGTTGCGCAATATTGATGCCAAGATTACATCACCTTGGTTTGCATTTTCGCATTTATTTCTGTAATACCAGGGGTTCTCAAGAAGTATCATATTTAGTGACAGGTATTTATATCAATAATTTAGTAATTTAAGGTTCTTACAAATAGTTTTTAAGATATATTTTGTATAATTGTAGCTTTAAATATTTAATAAGCATAGTTTATATATTTTTTATTATTTTACATTTTGATAAAATTTTTAGTGTAGACCTCGGTTTAGTTATTCCGAGCATAATTAAAAAATAACTTGGCGTCCGAGATCATTTTTATTAGTGTTACATTTCATTTTTATTGGTTATGTTCAGTGGAAGTAATCAAGCCTAAATTGTGGTAATTAAGCAAATCAACAGATTGACCCACCCTACGTTAATCTACCGACTGAATCAAAGGCATTATTTGTGGTGAATGGTTTGCATCTCCAGTTAGTCTAACGATTTGTTATGAGAACATTTTTACACTGATTTCTCTATGATATTATTTAAAATTTATACCATTACACCATCTATTTTATAATAGTTACTTAACGAAGTGTATTAATGGAGACTATTAACAATGAGACGTTTTAACGCACGGCGTGGTAAAAACGTGCAGATTCAAAATCGCGCATGAATACTCTCGAGTTGATTACAAATATTTTTGCTTTCTTTAATTTTCCACTTTTTTAAAAGTGTAAACTTTATATCGACCAGGATCCATAATGAAAGTACGGAACGCTTGAATTGTTTCATCATTTATTCTAACACCTACGGCGGACAATGAACTCCTTAATATCACTAACAATCTTAAAGACTGCAAAAGCACCGGTTATGATAACATACCTACTTTAATTATAAAAAAGGCAGTCGACGTTTTGTCTTATCCGTTGAGTAATCTTATAAATGAATGTTTTCAGTACGGTCGAATTCCGTCATGTTTAAAAATCACAAAAATAATTCCGATATTCAAAGCAAGTGATAGAGACAGCATTAACAATTCCAAACCAATATCATTGATTAGCATATTTCTAAAAGTAATTGAATCTCCTATTTACACTTGACTACGAGATTTTATTGAAAGTACATGTCTACTTAGTAAATCGCAACATGGTTTTTAGAATAACTCACTCCACCCATACTGCGATGTTTAGTTTTCTAAAATTTGTTTAAACTTGTATCATTAATCAAAAATCTTGTGATGCTCTATTTTGTGATCTTTCGAAAGCTTCGTTAATAATGATCTCTTGCTAAAAAAAAATTAGAATTATGGAGTACGAGGTAACGAGGTATTGCTAATGATTTGATTCGTTCCTATTTGGAGGAACGTAAAAAGTATGTCAGATTGCTACACAGTAACGACAGGGAAATAACTTACGTCGATTTTTATTTAAAACGGATTATTCTTGGTGTACCACAGGGATCAATACTTAGACCCCTACTGTTCAACATATTTATTAGTGATCTGCCACTATCCGTCAAGGAACATGTTACTATGTACGCCGATTAAACAGTTTACCAATAAAAACAGCCGAGCCATATTGGGGACTGACAATTGATAAGACGTTGAAGTGGTCGGATCACATAACTAGACTTAATAAAAAACTAAATTCAGCTTGCTATATTATACGCTCCCTTAAAAACCTCATAACATTACAGTAGTATAAACAGTGTATACCTGTAGATCATATTTTCGAAACTTTAATATTTACAAGTCTGTACTTATTCTTTAGTTTCACGTACATATATAGCAATAGGCACTAATACATGGTAAAATCTGATCTGCATAAGCACGCTACACGGTTTGCAATTAACATCAAACCCCCGAAACCAAAATGTTCCCTATTTCTAAATAGTTAATTTTATAGAGCAGTTATACTATTCAATAGTCTGCCTGGTCATATAAAAAATGCTAATAATATTTTCGAATTAAAAAAAATTACTTTTTTTACTTTCTAAATCAATATACTCAATCCAATAAAATATAAAATCAATAAAATAATAAAGGTTGAAAACACTATCTACTGAGCTATATTTGTTATTTATATTAATTAGTATTGTTTTAACTGAAACTTATTTGAAATATTTCAAGTAAGTGCTTATGTGTTAGTTAGTGTAGGTAATTGTTATTTTATGATTGTACTTTTACAATTTTCGTTCTGTGAACCACTATATGCTAATACATCATCAGCTGGTCCACAAATATATCTTATCTTATAATAAGAAAACATTACCTAATTAAACTTAGAGTTGCGGCACTTGCACTTCTTTGTACTGCTTCCGAAGTAAAAGGAGCTTCCATCTCGTAATCGTCAAATGTCAATTTTTTAAAAATTTCGGATTTTCAACATAGCAGCTTCTATAAACTTCATTAAAAATCGTTTATTAATAGACCCTATTAATGCATGGTTTGGAGTTGCTTATAGCTCCCATTAATAAAAAATTCTCTGAAAAATACTTTACGCCATGTTTATTTTAATACTCCTTTATTTTAGCTCTTCTGCTTTCTCACTGGATTTGTTTACAATTAAAACGGGTTTTGACTGAAAATTGGAAGGTAGCAGGAAGTACTTTGTTCGAGAATATATTTCTTATAAAATAATTACAGGATAACTTAATCGTTAATTTTAATTAGAGGTATATTTATTGGCAGTTGATTATATAGTAAATTTCACATGCTGAAAATGAAAGCATTCACGATTTAGGTTTTTAATTATAAATACTTCACTTTTTGGTACAAATTGTATATTTTTGTACAGATTTTACAAATTTTATACGCTTCAACAGTAATTACAGATGTTATATTGAGTAACTTAATAAAGCAAAAGTTTAGTACGAAGCTAAATCGTGAAAACTAATTTATACTTTACTAAAGTGGTACAGAACGTTTCTTAATTTGCTACATTGATACAGTTCACAGTAATACTCTCTTTTAGGAAAAAGTAGGAAGTTACAAATTCATTAGAATAAACGCAAGAAAGTAGAGGATGTTTATTAAATACATATATCACTGATGGCCAGTTTGGTTTAATTAGTAACACTTATGGTAAAATTATACAGTTAAATTGCATAAAACATTTTCTAGCCATAGTCGCAATTTGAATTCAATTATTCAGCAGATTATGTAACAGGAATTAAAATAACATTAAAACAGATAATTTAATTACTTGTGTAGTTAGGTTAGAGTTGCCCAAGCATTATTTTAATTTATTGCAACCTTACGGGGCTATGTCTAAAAACTGTCAAAAGCTGTGAATTTTATTTCAGCATCACGAAACAAACCTAATTATTTATTACTTTCTAGTATAAACGGGGCCAAACAAAAGCTGCGATTATTTTTTATTGTTCGGAAACGTATTTAAAGTTAATAAAAAGCTTTTAATTAGCATTTGTTTTCCGGAAAAATTTTTTTAATTAAGGGAGTAAATAACACATTGGGTATATTTCTATTGACGGAATTATCGACATAAGTAGACTGTTCCTATTATATGTAATAAAATTTTATAACTTAGCACAAATATAAACTCACAAACATCAAAACTAAATTTTACACAATCAAACCACTCACACCAAACATATAAAACTTACCACCTTGTGGAAAGAATTGCGAGTAGATTATCTTAAACGTTTCCTCTTTCACAACACCAGTAGGACATTCAGCTTTAAAGCCTCTATAGATGCGTTTAATTTCAGCTTCTGAGAACCTAGTGCTTCTACAGAGCGCCTCCAAACTATCAGGACGATACCGTGGAGGCGTTTCCAAATCCTCAAGTTCCGAATCTGAAAATTATGTATATGTGAGAGATATTCGCATAATAAAACATTTTAAAATAAGAATATAGACTTTTAAAGACCACGTTGAGTTAAAAAAGGCGTCAAATAATATAAATTACGAAGACAATAATACCCCATGGACGACGCAAACGTCTCATCACAGTAAAGAGGTGCCCGGTTAAATAAATAAAGAATGAAGTTGGCAGAGATTCGGCCACAAACTGTTTGCATTATACAGTGAAACGGCTACTGGCTAAAATTGGAAGTCGCTGACAGAGTAGTAACAAAGCAAAGCAAACGATGGAAGGAGGTTAATGCATTAAAGTGCTTCTAAATTAAATAACTTTAATATAAGTGTAATTATGTCCGATTATATATGAAGTTGAATAAATGGGATAGAGCTTCTTGTTGCATTTCAGATTGGTGAGAAATGAGACGAAAAAATATCGTTTAACCTAAAAAATTTTCTGCTTTTTTTTGTACTTTATGGCTTGTAGTATATTTGAGTTTATATAGAAACAGAATTTTTTTACCAAAATTTATAGCTGTAGACCATTCATAGCGCAAAGGCTATTTGACTAATGTATTAAAAAAATGAAATATATGTATAACGAATGTATTGTGTATGTGTATCCAAATTCATTCAAATCACATTCAACTTATTACGTAAATTTTATTTTATATATAAATTTTGTTTACCTCGTCCTATATTAATTATAAACAGGTACCAATTTTGATTGAGGAAACTAACACATTTTTTAGCATTCTCACCTTTTTTGATGTCAAAGCATTCTTTAACCCTTCAGTCATTGTTGTAAATTGTATTTTACTTAAGTTTTCGATTTATATTAAGGAAAATAACCTTTTTTTTTTAATTTGACTAGAATTAGTCATAATGTAGTTTCTCCTCAAACGGTTAATGATAACCAGGTTAACAGCAATTTATTATCTAGCTTTAGTTTAATTTAACAGTGCCTGTTAATAATATGTATTTCGGACTGAAATATACATGTACTAGCAGGTTTCTAATTTTACCTATCCATAATTAAATACATTGGGAAGCTTCTAGTTGAAATTTTGGTGTAATATATAAATATTATCTGATATATAACACTGTAAAGATCGCAACATCCTTACGGTATCCTGAAACTAGTTGTACTTAATCAAGAAATGTTGAATGCAATTGCTTCGAGCTATGTAAGGTACTACGCCGTACCCAATCACGCATAGGTCCCATTCTATAAAATAGTGAGTTTACCATAAATTAAGAATCAAATGAGCAATATCACCCAATTCAGCTCAAAGTCAATTTAATTACATGTAGAACATAGTAGCAATCGTCGTTCTCACGATACCGTACAGATACGAATAGCTAGAGGGCCCACGTTTCCGTCATTAGGGACTCCGACGCACGAGATCTCAGCGCTGCTTGTTCTTCCATGGAGTCCCTTAAGCAGCTAAGCATCAATGAAGAGGAAATCGAAGAGTACCTCGTAACCTACCCCAGGCACGACCTATTTAGCTGATACCGTTACCAGGGAGAGGATACCCCAGTTCTCTTTCGTCAAAAGGAGAACCTTGTCAGCTCCTACCAAGAACTTGACCGATGTCAGACTACCTTCACTCCAATTAAGCCAGTGAAAGAAAGAATTCCATTCCGGCCTGCCTCAACCCAGGACCGAGACAAACTCATGAGGTATATTGATAGGTGTGATACGCAGTATCGTACTTAGTAGACACCGAGCAATCATTTGATTGAATTAGTCTACGTGAGGTCCCCGTAGAAATGTCCGAGGTAACGTGAGATCAGAACTACGTCAGCGTCGTTTTATTGTCCAGAATAAATAATCAAAGACGCCAGATCTCTTTCGTGCTAGTGTACCCGAAGACGAAGTTAAAAAAATCCGGGAGATGGACTACGTCGTCCGCCTTCGCGTGACCATTAAGGAGTGGGGGCAAAAACTGGTATCAAGCAGTGTCCTCTTTACGAGGGTTTTTGTCGTGCACCGCCATATTGCATGGCCGTAGCACGTTGTGCTACACAGTTGTACGAAAAATGCGCGAAATTTCGTTCGGAGCAAACTAAACGTGTTAACTGGGGCGTGGATTTCTAAGATTCTTTTGACCTCCACATCAGAAAAAGGAGTTCAGCAGCATAGGCACCCTATTCTACAAGTATGGGCGTGAGTAACCTCCAAACAACGGTAGGTGGTGATGGGAAAGCGGAAATACCGACGACAGCTTCGCTTGTCGTCGGTATCTAGAAACGGCAAACTTAATCCAGCTTAGTGTTCGGCTGTGCTGGGCGTACTTGGATGTCTCAACATAGAAAAGACTTGCCCGATAACGCGAAAACTGCGACTACATGTAGGAGTGGTGGTCACAGAGGAGGCGTTTCCCTATTTCGGGTAAGTATATCATGGTCCGATGTGAAGACTGGTATCCCAGGTTGAATATTACCGTACCGCCTTACTGTTCTATTCAGACCGGTAACCATTATAACTCGATTAATTGATACTTTTTTTAATTTCAGATTATCAACGGACACCCACATTCACATCCAAACTACCAACAGAAAAACGACATAATCATAACAACGCAACATAACCACACATCTTCAGAGTTCCACATAATAACAGCATTCAACATGACCATACATGTCATTTCATCATCAGCACTAACCAAATCCACTATGGATATTAGACTATGTATTACATATTACCGAAATGGCGCCTTCTCTTTTGACCCGATCGGAAACAGAACGCTTACCTTCTATTAGCCGATCCAGTCCGAGGTCAAATTATTTTCCTTTTTTGATCACATTTACTAGTCTGCGTAATATTAAAACATTACATTGTACACTTACTGGTGTACGCCCAAAATAAAACAAGTACTAGTACAATAAAAATTATTAACTATTTACTTTTAGGTCGTCACCTAAAAAGTATAGATAAACAAATCTAATGGAATTGCCATATTGTCAATTCACACCTATCTAAACAACAGCCACCATGGACCCGCCCTCATAATTAAACATTTATTCCCGTGCACACCCTTTCAACTTCCTCTGCACCCATAGAATCTGAAATACGTTGCGGTGGCGGTGCACTTTCCTGCCCGGTCGTTTCCTTTTCCTGCTACCTGCCCGGCCACAATACACTATCCGATGACCACCTCATTTACGCCTCCAGCCTTCCTAATGCTATCATCTTAGGTAATTTCAATGCCCTCACATCCAATTCGGTGACTCCAGCAGTAATGGCAACGGTATCAGGCTATCATCAGCTCAGTTACAGTTGGTGCTTTTGCGAATCGCTAACACTATATTTCAAACACCTAGGTGCCCCAATAATAGACCGCACCCTTGTTTCCGAACCCATAGCACACTATTTTGAACGTGAGTGTTTTTAGGCAGAAGGATCATTTATTTCAGACCCCCCCCCAGCACCTCCTCAATATACAGGCATTAAATATTTTTAGATAGCAGGCTGGAATGTGTTCTCTTAGCCCATCTCCAACAACCAAATTTTCTAACGACCCCAAATCTCGAGAGAAAGAGCCATTAGAAACCTAATTTCCGTAATCACGGAAGCGGGCGAGACCTCAGTCCCATTGAAACACATCGACGTTTCCCACAAACCGGTACTATGGCACATCGAGAACCGGATCAAAGGGAAAAGACGAATCTGTTGTCAATTCTTGCGATCTAGGGACCAGGCACACTGAAGACTCCTAGACCAGAGCCATTTCCCAGTTAGAATATAGAAACGAAAAACTCTCAATTTGATAGACTGACCAGAAGGAAAGTAACACCTAAAGCCTACTTAACCGACCCACAGGGCAACTTAGTCTTCTCCGACCAAGGAAAGGCCGACTTCTTCGGTCTCCACCTCCAATCCATATTCCGATTTTCAGAAGATCCATAATTTGACATCCAGTTCAATGGCACTCCTCGAGAGTGGCCTTAAAGAACTCCGTACCCGTAACCTTCCTAAAATTCAATTGGATAACGAGAATCCCTTTTATGACCGCATAACTGCCGACCAGGTCAACGCTTATTTTAAAAACGAACGCAGCTTAGCTCCACGTTATGATGGCCTAAATCGTAAAATTCTCCGACACCTAGCCGACCCAGCCTTCTGATTACTCTCCGACGTTCATAACAAATACCTAACCCTATCCCACTTCCCGACGGACTGGAAATCGGCATCCACCGTCATGATACTTAAACCTCACTCCGACCTAACCACATCCTCCTCCTATAGACCCATTTATCTCCTGAGTTGCCTCAGAAAATGCTATGTGCGGATTTTAGCCAGGCTACTCAGAGACCACATTGAATTCAACGAATTCCTTCCTAACAGCCAATTCGTCTGCCATCCCAACCGAACATGTCACGATACTTTGTTAAAGCTGCTTACAGCGACCACCAGAGCATTCAATCACAAATAATGCCATCTGGTAGTGTTTCTGGACGTTAAGCAAGCATTTGATATGATCTCGCACGCCAGTCTCCGCAACCTCAACATACCTCCTCTTCTCAAACTCCTACTCTCGTACCTGACTAATCGGTCAGTTCGAGTCAAAGTAAGCAACACCTCCGATCCGTGTCAACCTACAATATGTGTACCGCAAGGTTCTGCCTTAGGCCCGATTCTCTACACTATCCTCGCTTCCCACATTCCCCAAGTTACACAACCCGGAGTAGTCGTTGCGCGGTTTGCGGATGACACTGCCTTCTGGGCGGTGAATCAGAACAACGGAACGGCCTCCAGCCTCAGATCCAAAACACTCCGGAACATTTCCAACTGGGCAAACCGGTGAAGAGTCTCCGTCAATCCCACCAGAACCCAAGCACTCCTCTTCCGACATCCTAACTACCTCGAAGATAAATTTCCAAACCTAACCGACAGACAAGTGTACCTTACTCTAAACCACGAAAGACTCCACCTCCAACACGAAGTCACCTACATCGGAATCCTCTACATACACTCTGTTATGAATTTCCGAGCACCCATCTACACTAACATAAACCCTAATCACCTGACCTCTACCGCTTCTTGTGAACACCGAATACTCAGACGCATACGCAGGTTACCTTTCAGGTACCCTAACGACCTCACGATGCAATACGCAAACATACCACCCATCACACAAAGAATACAGACATTATAAAGCAACTTTGCACACAAAAGAATTTTTGACGACACAATCCCAACCAGAGAGATTCTTACCACTCCCTATAACTTCCGATTTCCTCAATGTCCACGTAAAAACCAGACTAAATGCAAACACCCCCATGAGCCCAACACAACTCCTTCAGGACCCCCAGAAGATAGAAGAATCCATAGATAATACTCCATATGCCCTCCGCATCCCCGCTCTATTCGATGAAGACCTCGCAAGATACCGGCAAACGAATTGGATCACCCACAACTCATGATTTTAAACTATACAATTACACAAAACAGCGTAATACCAACAAGAAAACAATCACCATGGCTGAATAGGAGAAGGACTCCTAAACAGTCTACGTACAAGATCTACATAAGCTAAAATAAGTAATTACTAACCAGAAGCATGAGCACACTAACAGAAAAAAACGAAATTAATTATATTTTTACTTCTTTCCTGAAGTCATCACCGACTTTATCCTGCCTTCTTTCCTGACTCTATTCCGATCTAGTTGGAGTCAGAAGCCGTTATTGCTACCTGGTGACTCATTTAGAGGTAACTTATAAACTTTCCGATGATGTCCTGTTGAGGTTTAAAAGAACTTTGTGTAAATATTTTTGGAGTAAAATTTTAGTAAAGATGAGGGTTTTATTGTGAGTGAACATTATGGTTTCCTGTTAGGCCATTATTAGATCTAGTTCATGACGTTTTCCTGCTATAATGTATCTAACAGGTGGCGTCTTTATGACATTTTTTTATCCGATTTTGACGTTTATGGAGTTGTAACGAGTGCCCTTTGTAGCATTCCTGTGTTTCGTACCCAGTTTACTAACTCCTTTCGCTAGTGATGTAAGTTTCCTGAAAATTTTAAACAAGTTATGCAGAAGTGATTGTACTTATCGTAATAACGTAAATACTTCTTCCTCTAAAGAAATAAAACATTTGCACAATTTCTTGCTCATCAATAACCTACAGTTAATTTCTGCAAATGACAACAACGTGAACAATTTCGTTTACAACAAAATTTACCTACAATTTTGATGTAACTAAACATTTTGTGTTAGAACAAAAAAAATGTGGCTTGTTCATTGAAGAGAAATTGTCTTCATTTGAAACAAAAAATATAGTACCACAAATGTAATAAAACAAATTGTAATAGAGTTATACACGCTAACAAAGGATAGTGAACAATATAATCTAATCCTCATCTAATTAGGTAATCTCATCACATTGCCTTTCTTAACCTCTGCAGTTTGTGAAATTAATTATTGAAAGTAAATTGTTTGTACTATTAAAGTTATGCTGTTGGAGCTGGGGAATAATACTAATAATACTTTTGTTGTAAATTGGGAATCAGGAATAATCCCTTTTCTAATTGCAATCAAAAAACCAATTACAATTTGAAAGAAACGATAATCTTTTTGAAAATTATAGACAAAGATTAACCATAATTACTTCAAAGTAATTCAAACCACTATTAAGTACTCATAATTCGTCATTGTAATCATGAGTACCTCAGTACTCATAATTACAATTAAATGATATCCTATCAAAACACAAAACTTTCCAGTTATAACTTATTTTTATGAAATCTACACCACCTTATGTAGATATCTATTTTACAGGTTATATCACTTTGTTCTATTTTGCATTAGTCTACTTCATTTTCTCTAGTTTATCCTGCACAGTGTGCAGAGACGAGTAATTACTAACCAGCAATTGATTACTATTTTTACAAAGTAACTGTAATCGATTACTTATTTTCCATAATTGTTCCAGCTCTGCATATAGTAAACTATTTTAAAGCAAATCTATCAATCACTTCACAGTGTGTTACTTATTTCAGGAATACATTCTTTGCATTGAAAAATTAGAACAAGTAAATTTTTAATTTCATTTAGTGGCACTAAATGAAGTATATATATATATATATATATATATATATAAACATACATTAGATTTATTCAATGCTTATGCACTAGATACATTTCAAAATTTCATTAGGTAATGAATGAAGACAGCAATTTGAATCCATTTACTTGTTATTACTGCATAATTGTATAATTTTTCAAATAAATTTATAAATAAGTATTCACCCCACAAGCAGGCGTACCCCAGGGTTCTGCCTTGGCCCCAATACTGTACCTTATATTTGCCCACGATATCCCCAGAGTGATAACCCACTGAGTATTCCTGGCACAGTTTGCCGACGACACTGCTTTCTGGGCAGCTAAATGGTCAACCAAGAACGCCTCCAATAGAATGTACACCATACTACGGAACTTCTTGGGCCAACCAATGGAGAGTCTCGGTAAACCTGACCAAAAAATAAGCCATCCCATTCCGACATCCCTATTACACTCAATACAAATTACTCTCACAAGACGATTAACCATTTCCGCAAGGAACAGAATACCACGTGACCAGATAACCTACATAGGAATTACATTTACCAGGACCCTTAACTAGAACGTTGATAAACAAGGCTCTGAACAAAGTACAGAACTGATCCAACCACCTTGGCGCCCTTCGAGGTCCATAGGGTTGTCAACCCGAAACCCTACAGCATACTTATAAACATTCATACGGCCAGTCATAGACTTCGTGCTTCATGATACGTTACCCTAAACCCATAGACCTAAAATACATAGCCTCATGTGAATGCCGAGAATACACCGATTACACTACAGAACTCCCATCCAAATCACCATACAACACGATAACATTACACCTATCACAACGACTCAAAACACTACAAACAAACTACACGCACCGTAGGATATTCGGCAAAAAAGCCACCAAAACATTCTCCACACACACCCACACACACACACGCACGCACGCACGCACGCACGCACGCACGCACGCACGCACGCACGCACGCACGCACGCACGCACGCACGCACGCACGCACGCACGCACGCACGCACGCACCCACGCACGCACGCACGACGCACGCACGCACGCACGCACGCACGCACGCACGCACGCACGCACGCACGCACGCACGCACGCACGCACGCACGCACGCACGCACGCACGCACGCACGCACGCACGCACGCACGCACGCACGCACGCACGCACGCACGCACGACGCACGCACGCACGCACGCACGCACGCACGCACGCACGCACGCACGCACGCACGCACGCACGCACGCACGCACGTCACGCACGACACGCACGCACGCACGCACGCACGCACGCACGCACGCACGCACGCACGCACGCACGCACGCACGCACGCACGCACGCACGCACGCACGCACGCACGCACGACCACGCACGCAGCAGCACGCACAGCAGCACGCAGCACGCACGCACGCAACGCACTCGCACGCACGCACGCACGCAGCACCCCACGCACGCAGCAGCACGCACGCACGCCCGTACGACGCACGCACGACGAGCACGCACGCACGCACGCACGCACGCACGGCACGCACGCACGCACGCACGCACGCACCGCACGCACGCACGCACGCACGCACGCACGCACGCACGCACGCACGCACGCACCCCGCACGCACGACGCACGCACGCACGCACGCACGCACCGCACGCACGCACGCACGCACGACGCACGCAGACGCACACGCACGCACGCACGCACGCACCCACGCACGCACGCACGCACGCACGCACGCACGCACGCCACGCACGCACGCAGCACGCACGCACGCACGCACGCACCGCACGCACGCACGCACGCACGCACGCACGACGCACGCACGCACGCACGCACGCAGCACCACCACACCACGCACCACACAGCACGCAGCACTGCACAGCACGCAGCACGCACCCACAGCACATCACTCACGCACTGCACTCGGCACAGCAGCACACACGCAGTCACTCATCGCACCACCACAACTCATCCACACACGCACCACGACACCACCACGCACGCACGCACGCAGCACGACGCACGCACGCACGCACCACGCACCACGCACGCACGCACCACGCACGCACGCACCACGACGCACGCACGACGCACGCACCACGCACGCACGACCACGCACGCCCACAGCACCCCCCGACGCACGCACGCACGCACGCACGCACGACGCACGCACGCACGCACGCACGCACGCACGCACGCACGCACGACGCACGCACGCACGCACGCACGCACCACGCACGCACGCACGCACGCACGCACGCACGACGCACGCACGCACGCACGCACGCACGCACGCACGCACGCACGCACGCACGCACGCACGACGCACGCACGCACGCACGCACGCACGCACGCACGCACGCACGCACGCACGCACGCACGCACGCACGCACGCACCACACACACACACACACACACACACACACACACACACACACACACACACACACACACACACACACACACACACACACACACACACACACACACACACACACACACACACACACACACACACACACACACACACACACACACACACACACACACACACACACACACACACACACACACACACACACACACACACACACACACACACACACACACACACACACACACACACACACACACACACACACACACACACACACACACACACACACACACACACACACACACACACACACACACACACACACACACACACACACACACACACACACACACACACACACACACACACACACACACACACACACACACACACACACACACACACACACACACACACACACACACACACACACACACACACACACACACACACACACACACACACACACACACACACACACACACACACACACACACACACACACACACACACACACACACACACACACACACACACACACACACACACACACACACACACACACACACACACACACACACACACACACACACACACACACACACACACACACACACACACACACACACACACACACACACACACACACACACACACACACACACACACACACACACACACACACACACACACACACACACACACACACACACACACACACACACACACACACACACACACACACACACACACACACACACACACACACACACACACACACACACACACACACACACACACACACACACACACACACACACACACACACACACACACACACACACACACACACACACACACACACACACACACACACACACACACACACACACACACACACACACACACACACACACACACACACACACACACACACACACACACACACACACACACACACACACACACACACACACACACACACACACACACACACACACACACACACACACACACACACACACACACACACACACACACACACACACACACACACACACACACACACACACACACACACACACACACACACACACACACACACACACACACACACACACACACCAATCCAAACAAAGAAAATAATATATTAATTTTTTTTGCAACCACTAAACACCACGCACTACATTGTACGCACAAATACAATACACAAAACAATGCAATCCCACTAACACACAAGAGACTGAGGAGGAAGCAGACTCCTGAACAGTCGGCAGGAATAAGAATAAGAATAAGCAATACTAACAAGCAACCTAACAATACTAACAAAAAAAGAGTGCCAGCGCTTGTGTGTGCGTGGCGCGTAGTGTGGGTAGTCTGTGAGCGTGTATGTTTGTGCATGTTTGTGCATGTGTTACGCGTGTGCTCACTGTATGTGTGTGCGCACTTAAAAGTGTGTGGTGTGCACATATGTGAGTGTGAGGTTGTGTGTGTGTGTGTGTCCGCGTGTGTGCGTGTCTGTGCGTGTGTTTGTGCGCGCGTGTGTGTGTGTGTGTGTGTGAGTGTGAGTGTGAGTGTGAGTGTGAGTGTGTATTTGTTTAAACGTCCTTCTGACACATTGTTGCTATTGTTTCTAGAATGTTGCCAATTTTCAATTAGTATGTATTACGAAAGCGATGGCATAATGCATACTGTGGTAATATACTGGAAGATAATGGCAATATTTTATGAACTCTAGACATATTTCTGCCCTTTCTAAAGTAACATTTTGGATATAAAATATATAAAATAAAATAGTACACGAAATACAACTTTAACCAAAGAGAATTTGAATTATTTGATGAAATTAGATGTAAGTAAAATTCTGGGCAGACAATTTACGCATTCGCGACAGGGTTTTAACATGAAATGTTTCTGTAATGACTTAAAAGTTGCAGAGAATTGTCATTTTTTTATTGTTTAAGTTTTGGCTATAGCTTAAATACTTATTAAAAACTTGTCAGGCATGCTAAATTATCTGCCTATAATATTTATGGTATGAATTTGCAAAAAATAATTGAAACTTCTGTAGTAAAATTTGTCAATTATTTATAGGTTTTTACACACGCGGTTTCAGCACTTTGCACCGACTAGAATTTTCTGCCATTTGGGTTACGATGGATCTTTACGTTTCTCTTATCCTTCACTTGTCATAACTTTGTTACTCGTTTAAAATTTTTAATTTTATAACAATTTCAAGTTGTAAAATGGGTATGACGTACCCTAAGGCAAGTCGTAAATATTACCTTAATTAACGTTTTCTCCCAGAATATAATTTTCAAACGACGGAAATATGTCTATAGTTTAAAAATAGTGTCATTATTTGCTAGTATATAGTTATACAATAAAATAGTATATTAAAGTATAAGTGGATAAAATGTCTTTAAAACACGCGCATTTTTGCGACGACGGCGCAGCCGGAGTGCTCGAAATAGAGTAAGTGTTTTAAAGACCAGTTATCCACGAATACGTGACGCTATTTTTTTTATTGGTGCACCTTGATATAAATACTAGTATTATTACTACAAAACTGGAAATGGGAACTAATAATGTAAAATATGTAAATAAAATTAATATATGTAACAATACTAACTGTACTTTCTAATTTCATTTATAAACTAAAAGTGTTAAATAATGTTTAAATAAAGGTTTTGAATTTGTTACTAATATTTTATTTGACGTTACAAGGTACTCCTGTCAGATCAATAATCAAAAATTGTTATTTAGACTTCACGTTTCATGAGTTGTTGATGTTACTGGTAACTTTCAAAAACGCGCGTTTTTGAAAGTTCGATTTAAATACGCTAAGGCGTGCTTTAAATAGGTAAAATGGGGAACCAATAAAAAAAACATATTCATATCTGTGTTGTTTAACAGCAGATATTTTTAACTTCAAGATGTATAAACAGCCTTGACCACTTGTTTACCATACATCTATACAAATAATGTGAAACGTTTAAGAATATTCATACGAAGTGTGGTTGTAAAACGGATACAAGTTACACACTGTATCCGTTATTCCAAAAAATTTTTGTTCTCTGCTCAAGATATTGCAGTTCAGTCTCTAATTTTTATTTGTCGATTGTTAAATCCAAATTAATTCATAAAAAATTGAAAATACTAAAAGGGCCAGTCAAGTACTAATTATGGAGGTCAGTTAACCGAAAAGATTGAATTATAGCTAGTAATAAACAAATTTACCGGCCAAATTCTCATAGAGAATGGATTCTTCCAGACGAACTTAATACTTATGCAGGGTGTTTGTTATTACATTATCAATTAAATCAATAACGGTATATAATGCTATGAGGAACAAAAACCCTATGTGGTTAGACTGGACGTTCATCTGTTGAATGAAGCGAATCAGATAATCACAGTCCGATCATATAAAGACACTTCTAAATCTTAAATCATGCATTATTTTTTTTATAAAACGTATACGATCAATTTTTTTTAAATAAAAATAAGAAATCTAGTCTGATTATGATTTGTATTTACAAGATAATTCGTTATTATGGTTAACAATGGATTATTAAATGACCCTTTGCAAAATTTGTCTGCTGTTATCAGCTAAAATGTCACTTTAATGTTGTAGTATACGTCCAAAAATTATAAAATACTAACGTAACCAACAACTCCTAAGTCAAGAGTTTTGGCATTAAACGCTATTAACACGTGTGGTGTGTATATAATCATCAAGACGTAATAACTTTACAACTTTACACATTTCTCTGCAATATAATGTCACGCTGTCAGAGAGTAGGCTAAAATCTTGAGTGTCAAAGCATTGTGTTTAAAATAATTTTATTTACTCAAATGTAATTAACAAACCTTATTAATGTTATTATTTTAACTGTAATTGCGCCTTTATGGTGGAGTAACAATATGTTAGTGTCTATGTAATGGAGCTTTTAAAACTACAACTTATAATGTACAAATTATATATATATATATATATATATATATATATATATATATATATATATATATATATATATATTATTAATGGTGCAGTTACAGTTACATAAAGCTCATTCTTTTAAATTTGAAAAAGTACAATCTGTTACGTTTAAAAATATATTAATTACATTTTATTCAATTGATACATTTAATTTTCTTTATTATTGAAATGTAGAATCAAGAAAAATGTGATGTTTGCACGCATAATTAAAGTATAACTATGATGTGTACTGCAGCAAACTGTATCAAAATAATAATCATACTTCGTAACTGTAGTTAGACCCCTACTTTGTAAATTTAATTATACATAGTGTTTAATAATAAATGCGAAGAACTTTACGTGATTCATTATCGAAACCTTTTAATATGAAAAACACCCGTTAATTTTATACCTCCTAAAGTTTTTTGCAATTATTTCCCAACACCATGTATAATTTAGGTTGTAAATGCTCTTCAACCGATATTTTTCTAAAACTGGCTATGTGGAATTTCCGAGCGTGCCGTTTTCTTAGAAATAGGCGGAAAAATAAACTTAGTTTTTAATAACAGTTGTGCCCGAAAATCTACGGTCTAGTTTAACAGACCTAGCAAATGTCACGTCTAAGACATAAAAATACTTATTCGACGCTTTATAACGATATTAACGATAAAATGACCCGCTTGTGTGCATGTTAGCGTATGTTCTTATAGGCATATGTGCATGTGCAAATGTTTGTGCGTAAATGTACCGGTGCGAGTGAGTGGACGTGTGCGTGTGAGATGTGTAAATGTGTAAATGCGTGATTGAGAATATATGCGTATATGTGTGCACATGTGCGTAAACATGTGTGCGCTTGTCAATGGGTCATGTGAGCTAGTACAGGAGTGCATGCGTGTATATGCATGGACGTATGCATAACCGTGTGTGTATGTACGCGCGCGCGTGTTTGTGTGCGCGTAATTATGTGTGCGAGGGCAAACGCGCGCGCGTGTATGAGTGAGTGTGTGTATGTGTATTTAAGTGAGGTTGTGTAGTGCGAGTGCGTGTGCGTATGTATGTACATGTACAACAGCGTGTGTAGAATTCTGCGTTTGCTTGTACGCGTTCGTGCGCGTGTGGATGGACTTGCACGTGTGCATTCGCATGTACGTATTGAATGTTGATGAGCGTGTTAGTGTTCGTCCGGTTGTGCGTAGGCATATGTGTTACATACGCGTCCTGGCGTGCGTGCACGTGTGCCTGTGTGCCTCAGTGCCTGTGTACCTGTGTGCCTGTGCGTCTGTGTACCTGTGTGTCTGTGTGTCTGTGTACCTGTGTGTCCGTGTGTCAGTGTGTCTATGTGTCTGTGTGTCTGAGTGTCTGTGTGTCTGTGTCTGTGTGTCGGCGTGTCTGCGTGTCTGTGTGTCTGTCTGTGTGTCTGTCTGTGTGTCTGTGTGTCTGTGTTCTGCGTGTCTGCGTGTCTCTGTGTCTGTGTGTCTGTGTGTCTGTGTGTCTGTGTGTCTGAGTGTCTGTGTGTCTGTGTGTCTGTGTGTCTGCTTGTCTGCGTTTCTGCGTGTCTGCGTGTCTGTGTATCTGTGTGTCTGTGTGTCAGTGTGTCTGTGTCTGTGTGCCTGTGTGTCCGTGTGTCTGTGTGTCTATGTATCTGTGTGTCTGAGTATCTGTGTGTCTGTGTCTGCGTGTCTGCGTGTCTGCGTGTCTGCGTGTCTGCGTGTCGTGTCGCGTGTCCGCGTGTCCGCGTGTCGCGTCCGCGTGTCCGCGTGTCCGCGTGTCCGCGTGTCCGCGTGTCCGCGTGTCCGCGTGTCCGCGTGTCCGCGTGCTCGCGTGTCTGCGTGTCCGCGTGTCCGTGTCCGTGTGTCCGTGTGTCCGTGTGTCCGTGTGTCCTTGTGTCCGTGTGTCCGTGTGTCCGTGTGTCCGTGTGTCCGTGTGTCCGTGTGTCCGTGTGTCCTTGTGTCCGTGTGTCCGTGTGTCCGTGTGTCCGTGTGTCGCGTGTCCGCGTGTCTGCGTGTCTGCGTGTCTGCGTGTCTGTGTGTCTGTGTGTCTGTGTGTCTGTGTGTCTGTGTGTCTGTGTGTCTATGTGTCTGTGTCTTTGATTTGATACAGAATTGGTATGTAATTACATCCATTTAGCATGAAAATTAAATGACAAGAAATGTTTGACACGGAAATTCAAGGCGCGTTGGTAGAGTTAAATCAGAACAATTTTGGAAGGTTCAAACAAGTCTGCCTCAAGAAAAATAAGTTGCACTACGGGTGCTTTATCGAGGAACTGGAAGAGGAATAAAGCAACGAAAAGATATTACAATGATGGTTACGAGAGTCTCACAAAAGACGTGAAAAGTGGCTTCATTTGTAAGTTGCTGGAACTAAACGAAATTCCTCTGTCAAATTCTGAATCTGAGCCTTCTATCGAAATTAGAGAAACGGAGTAGGAACTGCCAAGTAGATAGTCTAAAGAACAGCAGGTCAGTACACCTGAGGATATGAGCGTGACCGATTCCGCTTCTTTGACTAATTTAACGCTTCATCCTGAAAGATTATACGTACGCCCCGAAGCCGAGAGTGAAATGAAAGAAGAAAATGATAAAATAGAATGGTAGCTTTATTAACTTATGAAAAAAAGGAATTGTTTGATTGCGGGAGACAACTACTAAACACATTGAGAAGAAGCCACTTATTTTTAATAATAGAAATTCGCATGGAAATATTGGGCATTCAACAGTTACAAAAATATCAAATAAATTCAAAGTAATTTTAATGAAAAACATCGAAAACTGGTTGCCAATGAGTATGAAGTGATGTTTGCTGATGTAATCCAAAAATTTCATTCTGCAAAAGAGCGTTTAAAACGAAATATCCATACAAACCGCTAATCATACACTCATTGCAAACAAGGGATTACGACAGACGATTTGTATTGTGCTCTCTCATTTAAGGATAGTTATAAGAAGATTCGTTTTTAAATAGACGTATAAATTTCTTTGATGGGGCAAGATTTTCTTCTAATGGAACTATTTCATCACAAAATTATCACTGGTGGTCTAATATTAATCCAAAGTTTATAATAAAAAATCGTAATTAATATTGGTTTAATACGAACGTGTGGTGTGGTGTTTGCAAAAATAGATTAATTGGACCATTACTTTTTCGACAAACTATGAATGTCGCACGTTACTTGTGATTATTACAAGAAGAATGCCAGAAAATTACTTCAGCTATGATACGGAATGTAACACAAAAGAATTCGGTGAAAGAACGATTAATTATTTAGGAAGAGATGATGGATATGTAAAGGCATCAGTGAATTAAAATTTGATTTTGTTTATTTCTATGAATTAGTGTTATGTTTGTAGACAAGTTATTATTTGTATGGGTTTTCCTATTTGTAAAATAAATAATTGTTGTGCATTCATTGTGTATTTAAATTGCCAAATTGTTCGCATTTACTAATAAAATTTATAAAATTATGTAATATACAGGGTGTCCGGTGAGGAACTGTACAAACTGAAATGGTATATTCCTTGGGTCAATTTAAGTAAAAAGTCCCATAAATATAGGTCTGATTCGCAATAGTTACCCAGATACAAGCGTTTAAATTTATAAATGATCACATATTTTTCAAAACTAATTATTATTAGTCAACTAGAAAACAAAACCGAAACAATCTGTCATTTATTCATTTGTGTTCTAATAATGACAAAGTGGATTGTAGTAAATTAAGTGTAATTTAAATTTAAAATGCCTTTTCAATTTTCTAACGAAGAGTATGCTGACATCATTTACATTTATGGATTTTGTGATGGAAATGCGAGAGCTGCCGTTAGGGAATATGAACGAAGATTTCCCAACAGGAGGATTCCAAATCACCAAACCTTTTCTTCTGTGTTTCAACACGTTCGAACTCATGGTTCATTTCCATCAGTTTCAATAAGATCTGATCGTGCTGTGGAGTTAAATGTCAATGAGCAAGAAAACATTCTACAGAAGGTTGATCGGAGTCCAGGGTTGAGTGTTAGAAGAATTTCTTCTCGAACGGGAGTCCCCGTATGTCAGTATAGCAAACATTACATGATGGGCTTTTGTATCCCTATCATACACAAAACGTTCAGCACCTTGAGCCTGGAGATTTTGCTTTGCGGTTGAATTTCTACCAGTGGCTACAAGAAAATCCACAACTAGTTCCATTCATTTTATTTAGTGACGAGGCGCAATTTACTAGAGATGGAGTGAACAATACTGTAATTCTCATTTGTGGTCAGATGAAAATCCACAGGGTACAACAGAAGCTAACTTTCAGCGCAGATTTTCTGTTAATCTATGGTGTGGTATGATTGACGATCAACTTATTGGACCTTTTTCTTTGAGGAACGTATTAAGGAGAAGATATGCTATGCTGTGTTGAAACACAGAAGAAAAGGTTTGGTGATTTGGAATCCTCCTGCTGGGAATTCTTCGTTCATATTCCCTAACGGCAGCTCTCGCATTTCCATCACAAAATCCACAAATGTAAATGATGTCAGCATACTCTTCGTTAGAAAATTGAAAAGGCATTTTAAATTTAAATTACACTTAATTTACTACAATCCACTTTGTCATTATTAGAACACAAACGAATAAATGACAGATTGTTTCGGTTTTGTTTTTCCAGTTGACTAATAATAATTACTTTTGAAAAAATATGTGATCATTTATAAACTTTAAACGCTTGTATCTGGGTAACTATTGCGAATCAGACCTATGTTTATGGGACTTTTTTTACTTAAATTGACCCAAGGAACATACCATTTCAGTTTGTACAGTTCCTCACCGGACACCCTGTATAATGAATGTGTACAAAAATATGTAAAAATGTACCTTTCAATTTTTATTAATTTATTTTTAAACACTGTTCAATTTTGCCAAAACTAAATTGCTAATTTTGACAAACTTCGTATGCAACTGCAAACATTTGATTGGTAAAAAGTTTTCCATACGGTCCCAACTTAAGTATACACATACACTAGGTATAGTATATATATATATATATATATATATATATATATATATATATATATATATATATATATATATATATATATATATATATATATATATATATATATATATATATATATATGTATATATATATATATATATATATATATATATATATATATATATATATATGTATATATATATATATATATATATATATATATATATATATATATATATATATATATATATATATATATATATATATATAGATATATGCTGTCCAGGATAAGGAGGGCCACTATGGGATTCCGGAAACGGTAAGATATAGAGTTTTTAAATGGGAGAAAAGTTGGGCATTTTGGAGTTTAAACTTTGATTGATGTTAAATAAAAGTAAGAGAACCTTCTACAGGTACTTTTTAACGTTCTTTAACATGACATAGCAAATTGGTGTCCGACGATTCGTTTTCGACTAACCACCTTCAACTTTGTTTTTTTTAAATACGGTCCTGATTTTTTCATAGGTACATAATATTAGCCAAGTTTTTTATTCTACTTTCAAGCAGGTATCACACTTTATGGTTTAATTGCGATTTTTACTTTTCAACCTACATATAATAAATGTGTTTATAACTCGACTTGATACTAAGTCTAATCTTTGTTTTTGGTACTTTAGTATTTTCTATTTTAGAATCAACAAAGAAATTTAGGATGCACTTCACTGAAGTTTAATAATACTATATAAGAATAATAGCATAGTTAAAATAGGAAAAACTATGGTTTTATCTCACAAGAAATTCTGCCAAATGAAATTCCAAAACAGACACAAAATTCAAATATACAAACTCTGTTAAAGTGTTTGAACACACTAACCCACCATTAACTTCTCTATTTCTTCTAAAATGTCTAATTCGTAGAAAATTACTACATTTTTATTTAAGTGCATTATGATGAAAAGAATCTGGTACTTACTGCGCTGATTTGACAGGTTAAAAAAAGTCATATAAAAATGGATCCGATCTGAAATATTCAATTTTGTATATTTCTTTCAATTTTAGGAGCATGTGTAAATGTTGGCGTGAATAACCTCTTCCGATTTCCAAATTTGGGAAACCACATTACGCGATTTCAAGTCTCGTTTGAGATCTTCAATGGCTTTAAACATGGATTGCAATTTAAAACGAAAATGTAACGATAAATATGAATGGCATAACTGAAATATTATAACAGTAGGTGGCTATAATTTTCTAAAACATGATTATAAATTTTGGGTAATTTATCAAGAAAGAGCGCGCACTTATGGCCCTTTTATGCAAACCACTTTAGTGCTCGAGGCGTTACTGAGTGCTGTAAAGAAGGTGCAGTACCTATAAAATGTCCCACGAGCGTCGTATATTATTTGTTTGTATTGAATCTAGGCAGATATCAAATTTTGCACATAGTTCATTACATTTATATCTTTAAAATAATTACGTGGTAGGTAATAGACAAAAGATTATTATCAGTATAGAGCGTTAAGTTAAGCTTAATTTTGTTAATATACTGTTGGGTATGAAATCATGTATTTCTTATTAATTTCTTATAAATTTAATCGGTTCGATAACAATCACAGTTATCTTCTTCAATAAATGGTAACAGTCTTTGAAAATTACTTAAGGTACATATGAAATATGAAAACGTAAGTGTAATCGTTAACAAACGTATGTGTAGCCAACTATGGAATATAATTTTATTTTAGTAACAATTAGCTAGATCTTTAATAGATGAAATATTATTAAACCGCCTTGAAGCCGACAAATCAGAACATCCTCTAACGGACGAAGGCTAACAATAAAAAATGTTGTCTAGAAACATACATACTTTATTGAAAGCTCTCAAGCATACATACATGTAATACTAAATATAAGTATTACGTTTTTCACAATTACCAAAATTGTCACAATGAAAAACGAAATAAATAGACACTAAGCAACCGTAGGTTGAATTTATGTCGCGTAAGACCAAATTATCTTACCTTCCAGCGGGTTTAATTTTTACCACCGATAACAAAAAAATGGTAGTGTAAGATTTTTAAACTGTAACATTTTATACTTATGTTACAGGGTAACAAAACGCAGCAAACACACTGACGGTTTTCGAAAAAATGTTTCGAGTGATTTGAAACATGTACATGAATGTTAAACGTACAGTTAAAAGTACCTAAATTTCAAACTGCTTAACAGGACAATATACAATTAATACACTTAAACAGTAGTCCTAGAGTTAGTTAATACGCAGATACCGAAAATGACCTAAATTGAAATTTATACGAGTTTATTAAATAAAATAAGGCAAAAAGTTGCCATCATGTATTTTGAACATTTCTATGACTAAAGTATCCGTGAACAATAAAGCTAATAGATACAAGTTATGTAGTTTCTTAACTTTAGGAAATACAAATTAAATTAGAGATAAACATGTTTAATGTGTTTTACAGTTACTTTCTACGTTTATTATTAGATACTGAATTCGTGAATGATACTTTCTATACAATTTTCTTTCTAAGAGATAAATATAAGGAATTATTTTCTAATAATAAAATAAAGTTTTTTTCTTTAAATTGGGCCAAAATGTTTTTGTTATATTTTCAAAACTTTACATGTAAATTATGCTTCAATTCCAAACAAATTTGGATATTTACTGGATATTTATTCACGAGATGTAATTTATGTTCATATCAAAATGAAATACGTTTATTTATACAGTAAATATGTAAAAGAACACATAAACTTATTTTTGTGCACGAACATGTTTTTTGAAGTTATTTTTGTCAAGTTTCCTTAATAACATCAATCGATTTAAAAGTTTGGTTTACACAACGTTTGTCAAATGTGTGTATTCAGCTGTTTGAACAATTAAGGTAAATTACAATCTTAGTTTATTTGCAAAGTTTTAAAGGTTTCTCGCGATTATTACCTAACTTTTATCATACATCTTAATACATTTTTAAATATGAAACTCTGGAAGGAAAACAAAACTTACTGAGAAATACAATGTATTTAACCTAAGTGCCTATAAAAGAAACGACAAACGTTCAAAGAAAGGAAAAAACTCATATATCATGTCCATATTAGAAATTCAACACATTTTATCGAAGAAACCAAACATATGGCATAACTTTTGACAAACTTGCTTCTCACGTACAATGAAAAAAATAGAAAATGTAATATGTATTCAGGAAGTAGATAATTTAGATTTTACTTATTACTATTCTTCTACTTTTCTCAGGTAGGCGATTTGTCATTTACAATTTATTGGAAGTTGGCTATAGAATTTGAGTACTCTTACATTTGAAAAAGAAATTATTTTTTATCACAATATATCCTTGTTAGGATGTAAAATAATACATCTTAATTATTATACGGCACAATTTTTTTTAACTGGAATTTAAAAATTTAGACGGTACCGTAGAATACGTGCGACATCAACATAATCGATTTTGTCATTTGGTAGTTAGATTCATAATACTGTCGACGAAATGCAGAATTTTGCATAGGTAATTTATCTACAATACAATAAAGTAGTAAAATTTACATATAGTAAGCTAACTAACTACAAGGTGATAATTAATATTTTTTGTCTTAATACCTTTAGCAAAATTTTTCGAAGCTACAACACACTGTTTTACAACAGCCCGAATCTTAAGTAACATAGATAGAACAATGAAGAAAGCTTTAAAGCAATTTTAGTTTTTTTATACATTTTGCGTGTATTTTCGCACGGCAAGTAAAAAAAACTTACTGGCAAAGGGTAAACATAAAATTAATAGCTATTTTTAGTACAAGCGAGCAAAGGCGCTATTTACTCTCGAGCTCTCATCTAGAGCGAAAAGAGCACAAGCGCCTTTGCTCAAGAGCGCTAAACATAATTTTTTCGATAATAAAATCAATTATTTAGTTCAATAACTGGCTCTTGTAATTTTACTATGACAGATTCATTACAATTATTGAAGATGCGTCGATGTAATCTTGCGTGTTACAGTGAATAATTTCATTAAATATGTAACAGTAGTACATGTATGCGTTTTAAACATTATTCGAAATTTAATACACTAATTGTTTGGTACGGTGTAAATGTTTACAGTGCAGCTATGGCGAAAGGTCAAAACAGGTATAATACGATTTTCACAGCAAATCGCAGCCATAATCATCGATCAACAAATTTTGCTCACTAGAGACCAAAGGCCCATTTTGCCCATTAAGAATAGAGAGCAAAACAAGGTATTATTTAATGATTGTGAAAAAAAAATTAATGCAACACTTACATATGCTCACAGGTCCACACGCACATACGGACACACACACACACACAAACACACACACACACACACACACACACACACACACACACACACACACACACACACACACACTACACACACAGTACAGGCCACACACTCACACTCGCCACACGCACAGATACACAAATACGCACCCACGCAACACGCACACCACGTGCACACGGACACATGCCAACACGACACACGCACAGCAACGACACTCACGTACACGCACGGACGCACACATTCACACATGCACGCACGTACGGGCGCACGCACGCGCACGCAAACGTTTCTGTAAAGACGGTACCAATTTGCAAGCTATTAAATAATTAGAAATAGAAATAACAATAACCTTCGGGTACACGCAAGGTCGTGTGGAGTGGTTCTGCGCATGATAACGGAGCATTTGGAAAAGTGTTCCTGTTAAAGTTTACTTTGATTTTGATTTGTGGGTGTTTTGTCCATGCTAAAGCGTTTTGTATAATGACAAATAAGGTCTTGTTGTAGTTACTCGGTAGGATTTTTATATGCTGAAGCGTAACTTAGGTGGAGTGGTTTTAGTGTAAGCTAAATTACTTGTATTGACTAAATACAAAATAACGGATATGTAAAAATGAATTACAATCTGTAGCTTACAAAGCTATGTCAAGAATATTTCAAAAACAGATCTACTTAAATTCTCAGAAACTGGACGAAGGTCAATTAGAGGAGAATCTAAAAATTGAATTCAGAATGAGAATAGAGAATGCGTAAAATAGATTATAAATTGTTAGCTATTGGATATATTTTTTTAAAACCTAACATAGGCGATCTTTTTTATTACAGAAGTTGACTTTTACTTCCAAAAGTAAAGTTTTAGGGTGTAGTTTAACTAAGAAAATTTCATGAAAAAATTTACTCCAGCGTTATTATTGTTCTACTGGTCTTAGCAAAAGTTCACTTTTGGCGTGTTAAATTATGCAAATATTGGTAAAATTAATAATTTTCTTTACCATTAAAAATAACGTGATTATGAAATTTATTAACGAAGTAACAAGTAAAAATTATTAAAATTCAAAAATCTAGTAAGACAATGAAACAAAAAAATCATTTTTTCATCAAACGTTCAAACTGATGCCCTGTTGTAACCGATAGCAGTGGAGACGTTTCATAAAATTTTTCACCACAGTCTTTAAAATGGGCGGTGTTATAGTCCTAACTTCTCGTTGTATGTTTAGTTGTTAGGTTTAGTAACATACACCTCACATTTTAAGTGCCCCCTAGAAGCACATCTAGCGGGGTGAGGTCGGGGAACTTTTGGGACCATTCAATCTGTCCTCTTCTCCCTATCCAGTCTCTAGCTAACTAAGGTTATCTCTCATAGGTAAAGTAAAATGCGGCTTTTTTCTAAAATCCAGTCGCAAAATTCCATTTTCTCGCAGACTTTAGTAATTCTGGATTTGGGCGTGGTTTATCCGGGTGATTGAAGTGCATTTCAGTGCAAGCTGTGTTCAAACTCAACCCTATAATGCGTAGAAAAATTAATTCAATGTGCTCTTGTGGAGTTATTTGATTCATCTTGTAGTAAAAAGAAAGGAAGAAACCGATCAAAAAACCTTACCTCGGAAAATATGAATTGATAAACTATTGAAGTTTTTGTACTCTGGCAGTCCCACAATACCATGGTTACCAGTTTACGTGACAGGTAAATTTACACTAAGACCAGTAGAACAATGAATTACTGCGTAATAATTACTAAGCAATAATAATTCGTAAATGGGTTCCAAGACGAGCATTTTTCACTCTAGTACTTTTGACTTCAGTGAAACGTTCTATAAGATTTTGCAAAAAAATGCAATATTTCCATGTAGCAAAATATTATTTTTGAAGATACTGCAAAAATTGGCAACGCTGGAGTAATGTTTTTCATAAAATTTTCTTAGTTAGATTACGCCCTACAAGTTTTGGAAGTAAAAGTTTATCTTCTGTAATGAAAAAGATAGCGTATGTCAGGTTAAAAAAAAATAAGTAGATAAATTTGACACATCTAAGCTACTCGGGTATTAGTTAAGACGTTGGGAAAATATTCTGGTTTGTATTAGTTCATAGTTGGACTCGAAGATGTATACTAAAATTTTTAAGCAACTTATTGAAAACAATTCCCATTTAATAATATTCTTTGATCAAGGTGATAAATCTTAAACATGCAAAACAGGACCATGTGACACATACTAACTATGCAAGTATTTCTTGATATGTGCTCGGGAAGTTGACATAAGTATTACGAGTTTAGTGATAAACAAAAACTCCTTTAAAAAGGCTCTGTCACGATAATACCTTAAACACGTATTCATATGTTAGTATCAGATAAACAGCTTTGATTTCAAATAGCTTATCCGAAAACAGAATTGTTTTACCACGCGTTGTTCTAGTTCTAGTATCTACTCCGGTATTATGCATAAATGGAAAATCGTTCTTATATTAGCTGCAGTAGTCTAAATTAATTCTTTGTATGCGTACAGTAGCTGTTAGAAAGCGTAAGAATGTTAAAATGTCCAAATTTAATATAAGTTGAGGGTCTCTAAAATAGATTGATTTATCAGGGAGCAACATGATATCGTACCTTAAAAGGAGCATGTTAAACATAAGTAGAAAGGAGACACCATCCCCTCCACTCTTTTTACGTCACAAGCCCCGCCCACTGGGACACCTTACCCACTACATTTACACATCCACGTGGAAGACCATACTTTCCACCCCTATGGTTTCTTTTCGGAGGCCTTTTTCAACCCATAATTATTTTGTGTTTTTACTCGCTCACGTGTAGGACGTGTTTTTTCACCCCTATTTTATTAAAATTATCGATCCTATTGTTTCTTTTAAATGGTCATATGCCATTGGGTACATTCGGATGATCTTTTACCTATACGAGAAATTTATTTATACGTTGTATTTCTAATAAGGAGGTTCTTGTAAGACACGTGTAGGGCTCCGCAACTTGTCCTCGGGCCTTCGCCCCATGGCTGAAGATGGTATGGGAAACCTAACCTTATAAGATAAGTGTAGAGCTTAGCCCCTATCGTGGCCCCCTTGGTGCAATTGTATGCGGGTTCTAACTTAATCTTACAGCTGTAGGCCTTCGCCCCGCCATACAAAATTGTATTCTAATAAGGCGGCCCTAGCCTTGTAAGACAAGACTTGTATCAGGGTCTGCGCCCTGGCGCCTTTGAGTTAAAATTGATTTTTAGTGCCATCCAGTGGCATATAGGCTAATGAACATTTTCTATAATAGAAGTTAATAATGCACACCTCTCTCTTGCTCTACCTCGTTTCTCTCTCCCCTCTCACCCTTTCGGCTCTTTCTCATACACACAAACATATCAATTAATTAATGAATCAATCAATCTCAAACAAACAAATCATGCTCGATCAAATCAACCAGATCAATCTCAATCAATCAACCGAAATTATGCCTTACAGTTTGCGAAAATCAGATTACAGTTCAAAACTGAACACACTAAAGTCTAATTAATATAAGGTGAAATAATAAATAATTTCTACCCTAATGCAATGATGCTTTATGTATAGCCAGGTTCTCTCTTTCTAAACAGGCACCACCTATACATTCGGAAAATTATATCTGATTTATTTGCATGTTCAATTACATACACACAAAATTGTTTCATAGAAACGTGCTCGTTAACTGTTATAAAAACCCTCTGTTTATGTATTAGAAAGCGTACTACAGTCTCGAAATAGAATGCAGATAAAATTGAAGGAAATGAATACGGTACAGCTTCTGACAACGAACTGAAAGATTTGAAGAGTGTGCAGCATTTCCAGAGCCGTGCTGAAACCAGTTAATTTAGGGATAACCTCATGTCCATGTAATAATAGTGTCTGATAAAACTGTTAGGGGTTATTAGCTGCTTTATAGGTTGTTACAATATAATCGTTCAAGGTGAAGACGATGAGGTGAATGTATCTCAAAATCTCGATGATGGTGATGCTCTCTATGAAATTTCAAATAAATTAGATTAGATTACGTCACTCTTATTTCAGATTAGAAATTTTAAATCGTTTAGTTAACATTGCTATTAATGTCAACTGGTAAAAATCCATATAACGTGAAGTACATATGTGTGTGTTAGCAAAATTTTTAAAATATTTGTAAGTGTTTTGAAAGTAAATTTTATAAGTACAACATATTGCTAAATACGAGTAGCGGCAATCAGGTTTTGTGTATTACATTCTAAATTAGTTAATGATCGGAATGTAATAGCCAATTTATATCCAACCATTCACAAAGCGTGTTTAGTGCCACTACATGTGGACACGTTGTATAAAAAATATTTCAGTTCAACATATGGTTATCGTTATTAGAACAATTGAAGGAAAAACACTTCTAAAGGTAAGCGTATTATTTTATATATATATATATATATATATATATATATATATATATATATATATATATATATATATATATATATATATATACAGGTGCCACCACCAACACGTCGTCTAACACCCAAACGACTGAATTTTTCAAAATCTGTTTGGGAGAATATGTAAGCCTTCTAGGACTACAATCTAAAATTAGTTTGATTCATACAGGGTGATCTACAAACTTGTTACTTATCAAAGTTATATTATTTTAAATGGAATACTCCTTTTAATTTTTTTTGAAATAAGGTGAAAAATAAGGTAGACTTTCATTAGAATTTCTATACCTAAACCTTACGGTTTGAAATATTTAACATTTTTGAAAATGTAGGGTTGTCAAAAATTCAAGTATATTTTCGATTCAGAAAAGATGAGACAATCTAATCTAGGTCATCGTAATAAGGATATTTGGAAGTACGTATTCTATTGTTTATTGTTTCAAATCATAATTTATAAAATACAAGAATAACGCGTAAAGTTAACAAACTTAAAAGTTAAATATCTTTGTTATTTTAAATACAACGCCCAAGAAATTTTATCGGAATGGAATAGTCTTTAGACAATAGTTCGAACTGTATTAGGTTCCTATACCTTACTTCAATACTTTTCGAGAAATTAGTGTATTTGTTACATTTTAGAAATTACCCCATTAACTTGATTGATTGAGCATGATTTGTTTGTTTGAGATTGATTGATTAATTAATTAATTGATTTGTTTGTGTGTGTGAGAAAGAACCGAAAGGGAGAGAGGGGAGAGAGAAACGAGATAGAGCAAGAGAGAGGTGTGCATTATAAACTTCTATTATAGAAAATGTTCACTAGTCTATACGCCACTAGATGGCACTAAAAATCAATTTTAACTCAGGCCTACAGCTGCAAGATTAAGTTAGAACCCGCATACAATTGCACCAAGGGGGCCACGATAGGGGCTAAGCTCTACACTTACCTTATAAGGTTAGGGTTCTCATACCATCTTCAGCCATGGGGCGAAGGCCCGAGGACAAGTTGCGAAGCCCTACACGTGTCTTACAAGAACTTCCTTATTAGAAGTACAACGTATAAATAAATTTCTCGTATAGGTAAAAGATCATCCGAACGTACCCAATGGCATATGACCATTTAAAAGAAACAATAGGATCGATAATTTTAATATCTTAGTAGGGTAATCATGCAATTTCCAACAATGTATGCGTGTGCGTTCGCCTAACGTCCAGGGGCTGCTCTTAACACTACCAAAAGAACCTTAATTAGGGTTAAAGCTGTCCATCAAAAATAACCTTAAGAACAACTCCAGGTCCAAGACCAATCCCAAGTCCAAGACCAAACCCTAGACCTGCATATGCCCCTCACGTGAGCAAGTACAAAATTACTGTCAAAAAGGCTCTAATTAGGATTGACTCTCGAAAAGAAACCATAGGGGTAGAAAAAACGCGTCCTACACGCGGGCGACCATAAAATAGGGGTGAAAAAACATGTCCTACACGTGAGCGAGTAAAAACACAAAATAATTAGGGGTTGAAAAAGGCCTCCGAAAAGAAACCATAGGGGTGGAAATTACGGACTCACACGTGGGTGTGTAAAAAAAATTAGGGTTGAAAAAGGCCTCCGAAAAGAAACCATAGGGGTGGAAAATATGGTCTCCCACGAGGGTGTATAAAAGTAGCGGGGAAGGTGTCCCAGTGGCGGGGCTTGTGACGTAAAAAAAGTGGAGGAGATGGTGTCTCCCTTCTACTAACCTAGATTTAGAACAGTGACATGTGATTAAACACAAAGGAAGTGTTTCTGCTCACAACACCAGATTAGTAGCTGCTTATTCAAGTAATCGTTTTAACAATAACCTATTTACTACAAATACACCTGTTTGCTGGCCAACAAGATCGGTAGATTTAATGTGGTGTGATTATTAGAAGTACAATGTTGTAACGACTGTTTAGGGCTTATGTTTAAATTTAAATTATTATACCTGATACTATAAATTGGAGTTAATTAGGTTAATCTAAACAATATTGCTTAATAAAACTTTTTGTAGTCCATAAACGTTCATTACTTTGGGGTCCTATACGTTTTTTGAAATTATATACATAACAGCGTTAACATAAGCATTTATGGACGCTCTATTATGATTTGGTACAAATCGTAGAGGACGCCCAAATCATAGCCACATTGTCATTTTTTAATACTACCCGTATATATTTAGAGGCACGGAGAAGGATTGTATATATTGGAGTGGATGTAGGTATATTTCTTCGATCTTAGAGCTTCCGTGAAACTCGGAAAAGTGCAATTAATATTTGATGATTTCAGGAGGATTTTAATAATTTATGTGAAATTTTACTTTATTATATTAAATTAATTATAATTAAATTTTAAGGCTAGGTATTGCAAATTATTATAACCCAAACGATTCATTTAGGGACCTATAGAATTACGTTCCACGCACAATCTAAAGTGACCTGCCACATTTTCCAATGTTTAAATTTTTCTTTCTTTGATTTATGTAATTGAGCTTTTTAATACTTATATTCTTGATACAACAGCAACATATCTTTAAAATTAACAGTTTTACTAACTTGGGCTACAGTATTTTTAAAAATAATTTATTTATTTGATGATCCTGCGTATATAAAGAATATCTGGTTAAAATAAACGCTGTGAGATGCGTTATGTGTCCACAAAATTTCCATTTGCCAAAAATTGTAAATTTATCAATAATAGCAGGCAATTTTTTTGAAACGTCGTGTATACCAAATTTCGTTGAATAATTTTACTTTTAATAGAACAGGAATATATCCAAAAATTGCGTCGTAATTTTTATATAGTTTACTGGACAACCAATAAAATATTTGTTAACTGTTAAGTTATGTGTTGTTGCATTTGTAAAGGGAAGTGTCAAAAAAGAAATGTATCAAACTTAAACCACTTAGAAAATTATGTATTCAAGCTGGTAACTTATATACTACCAAAAATAAATGTACGTTGGTTATTTTATATTTCAAATGCTGGTCTGCACCCGTGCATAGTGTATGGTGACCTACTTCCTCATGACCATGTTAGCAGATTTACGTATCGTGATTGAACTCATTGCAATATAAAGTATGATGATACTCTAAATTTAACGTTATTAACGATAAATTATGAGTTTGTTTACCTGATTAAATATATCTAACATTGGCAAACTGTGAATCTATATAATTTTAAGAGAACTAGGTCATGTTCATGATGTATATGTACACTTTGAACAATTTTTATTGTCAATTTTAATTCCATGGTTACATCCACGGAACTACACTTATACTGGAACGCGCGCTCCGTCCACCAGTCCGATTCGAAGGAGAGAGGGCAGCAAGGGACATTTCTGTCCTGCTCTCGAGCCTACGCGTATGCGTAAATGAGTCGATTATCATGTCGCAACGTTTAAAAAGGATTTGATAGTTTTTAATCCTTTAATGAAGAATTTTTCTATGATAATTTGTTAACCCTGCTGTTACCTTCGGGTCTATATGCCCCGAAATCAAATTGTTTAGATAACTTTTTGTTTATTAATATCTAAACTTCGTAGTTAATGACTTTGTTTCTAATCCATTGAAGAATGAGGTGGCTTGTTTGTTTTAATAATTTTTTTTCCTTATTTTTTTAAACATGATTGTTACATTGATGTTCCTCGGGTCATTATGACCCGAGGCTGTAATACATTAGTAGGACGTATAAATCTGTAGTTTCAATTATTTTATATTGAAATTTGAGGATAGATAATATGCATATCATCACATGCTTGTTCAAATGTACCTACCTATGCGAGTTACTACAGCATTTTCGGCAGGTCTGTAGCCGCGTGTGCAAGTCGAACAGGAACAGACTTGCAACTTGCAGCAGGTATAAATATCATATCGCAGTATGCAACCGACAGTTTTGTTTGGTACGTTGCAGAGTAAAGTTCGGTTTGTTGTACGTACTTCTAAAGTGCTGAAATAACAATAATGGCAAAAAATATCTTAGTGGTGAAGACTTAGAAAAACTTATTGATAATTTGAGTGACATTAGTGACGATGAACCTTCTGAAGAGAAGATCATATCAGTGAAGATAGTGATTATGAACAGTCAGACGATGGTTTTTCGACGATGCTGGACGGACAAATCCTACGCAATTGATGCCACCTGCTCAAGCGGTTCAATCTAAAGATAATGCCATAACTTGGATGTTAGATCCATTTCCTCAATCAGGGCGTGCAACTAGTGCAAATATCATAAAAGTGGCTCCAGGTCCAACTAGATACAGCAATGCACGAGTTCAGCATGTAAAATCTACATTTCAGCTATTTTTCAATAGTTCTGTGGAAAATGACTAACATCGAAGGTCGTAGAGTGTACGGTGACAAGTGGCAAGAATTAGATGATATTACGTTGCAGGCGTACATAAGTCTGTTACTGTTAGAGGAGTTTACAGATCGCATGATGAATCTACCAGAAGTTTGTGGAATGCAGAAACAGGCAGACCTCTTTTTTCGCGCAACAATGTCGTTGAAACATTTTATTATTTATCACGCGTGTTGCGGTTTGATAATAAAGAAGGTCGTCAAGAAATAAGGCTACGGGATAAGTTGGCTCCTATTAAATAATTTTGGGACAAATGGGCTGAAATACTACCAAAATTGTACAATCATGAGCAAAATGTAACTGTGGAAGAGCAGCTGGTTGCATTTAGAGGTCGTTGTCCATTGAAAGCAGTATATACCAAGCAAGCCATAAAATATGGCATCAAAATATGGACGCTTATGATAGTGCAAGTTCTTATGCTTTAGAAGTTCAAGTATATACGGAAAAACCACCTGGAGGAAAACCTGAGAAGAATCGGTGCATACACATGCAAACGAAAAACAAATCGATGGCCCATAATCTTATTTTACAACATTTTAGATACCAGTGCCTATAATGCTATCGTCTTATGGCGCGAAATAAATCCAGACTGGAATAAAAATGTATTTGTTCAAAAGAAGACTGTTTTTGGAACAACTGGAAAACAATTGATAAATCCTACATTTTGTCCAGAAAACATCTTCCCGTAATGAACAAGCAGCTGCAATTGTAACAGCTATTCAACAACCATTGGTGGAAAATTCTACCGCACCTCTTCCTGGAACTAGCAACAAAAACAAACGAGCACGCTGCAAATTTTGCCCTTCTAAATGTGATAACAAAACTAATATGATCTGCATTAAGTGTAAAAAATATTTCTGTAAAGAACACGTGACCTATTATTGTCCCGACTGTAAAAATTATTAGACATTTTTTATTCCGTTTTCTTTTTTTTTATTTTGAACTTATTGTAAGTTTCACGTGTCATATAAAAACATTGCATTAGAGACATAAAGTTAATAAATGTATAAAAATTGTTGTGATTTTGGTTTTAATTCATATTTCAGGAGTTCGGGTCATTATGACCCGAAGGAGCACAAGTGTATAGTATTGTCGAGGAGAACAGCAGGGTTAATAACATGGGCATTTACAAATATCCAATGAAACTCATTTTAGCTACTGTTATACTCGGTCATTTTACAAAAAATCTGATGACCTCACAATACAATGTAATTGATAATTTAAACAAGCACAAGTAAATTGAAAGAATTGGATGTGTTTTATAACTAGTGTACTGTTTTTTTTTTGCTACTAAACATTTCAATTTCTTCATATCAAAAATTTTTTTTACAAAATTATCTGACATGGTCAGAAATGGCTTAAAACGTGTAAAAATGCAAACAAAAATTCGAAAATGTTTGACCTAAGGCGAAACAATTTTTTTTCCAAAAATAATCTGACCTAACTGTGAGAAATGGCTCAAAACGTGTAAAAATGCAAAAAAAATTTCGAAAATTTTAGACCAAAGGGCCAAAATTTGTTTGTTCAAAATCGTTTCAAATGGCCAGAAATGCCTTAACACGTCTAATAAGATAAGAAAAAAAACCTCGTGCATTATGCGTCTTGAACCCGAGACGCTGGGACATCAACCAAACGCGCTGCCACTGCGCTACCGGAGGAGTTCATGAGCAAACGAAAACTATATATTCAATTCTAGGATGCTTCATTAGTTGCCTATTTAAAACTTGCAGGTTTTCTACGAATAGCCGTTCGTATTTATGCACTTTAAAATAGTCGAAATCTGAATTCCGCCGTTTTGACAAACAGATTTCCGTTTACACATGGATCCGAACCTGAGTACCAAATTTCATGACGATCGGATTATCTTTTGGACACTCGTCGCTGGAACACATACGGACAGACATACATTTGAAATTTCTATATTTGAACCTATTTTTTCCAACTTTCGGTAAAGCAATTTTTAAGTATGGGTAGCTCATTAAAGGAAATTTAATCCTCTTTAATAATACGCTGGGATTTACTTTCTATCTATTTTCTATTTTGTAATAATTCAAAACTAAAGTGCTCACCGAAATTTGCCGACTATTAAATACCTCCCAATACTTCGATTGTGAGGTAATAATGAACTATAAAAATAATTTCAAGGTATAATCAATGGTATGCGATAAACTTCGGAGTTTTATTAACCATAATAGATGTTAAGTACATTTTATAAATTAAACGTAATTACATGTGTTCGCATAAAACATTCTACATTATCGGTATGTACAATCAAAAATACCCGACATAACCGCTGTTATGAAATATGACGTTAGTAACCATTTGCCGCCACATATATGAGGTGCGTCTATACTAAACAACCTCAAAATTGAAATTTGACGTTTAATGTTTATGAGTGGAAAGAAAGGGGGGAGGCGCTGTTATGAAACGTGTCGTTAGTAACCATTTTCCGCAACACATATGATAGTATACCAATACTAAACACAAGATAATTGTGTGTTAAACATTTTAATTCAAGGGTGTAGTCTTTGGAAAACGCTCGGACACGTCGATTTTATTTTGACTGCGGTTCTTTTAGTGATAAAATTTTGTATATAGGTCCCAAAATTAGTTACCCACCAACTTGTTTTGGTCAAATGGAAACACCTGTTTTTATTTTATTTTCTGAATCTGCTTTGAATTCTCAGTAAATCTCATGTATCATGTCCTATACATATAGTCAACAGATCACGAGATGTTTTCATTTCGTTGTGTATGTCAATTTATTTCTGACGTTGAATTTCAATATGTGTCATTTCCGAAATGGTATATTTTTGGATGAAACATTTCATAATAGGTGGATAGGATGGAGATGACCTATCGAATGGCCTGCTAGGTCACCCGACCTAAACCCGTTGTTCTTTCTGTGTTATCTCAAATCAGTATATGTTGACAGGCCAAACAATCTAGACATTGAAAGTGAAAATCAGAAGAGAAGTATGTGCCATAACTCCAGAAGTGGTTGAAAACGTGCAAAGAAAGTTTATTCATCGCCTTGTTTATTGTCAAGCCTCAAATGGTGCACACTTTGAACATTTCATTTGATTTGTTGTTGTGCTTTTTGAATAAATTGTTCCTTTTGACAGAAAACAAAGGCCGCCTTCCTTGATAGTCTTAATTGCTGATACGTTCAATTGTAAATTCCTCGAGATCTGTTGACTTAGGACATGGCACATGAAATTTATTCAGAATTCAAAGCAAATTTAGAAAATGTAATAAATCAAGTTGGTGGTCGTAACTTATTTTTGGGCCACCCTATATACAAATTTTACAACTAAAAAAACAACAGTTAAAATTAAAAATCGACATGTCCGAGCGTTTCTGGAGCTCACTGTATAAGTCGGTGTATAAATGTAACAAACAGTAGGAAGTATAGTAAAAATCAATAATTGTCGATTGGAAGTTAGATTTGTGATACATTGTTTTGGAGTGACGCGTTGTCTCTCCCTGTCGTGGCTTTTTTATAGCAGAGACCGGTAATGCGCGTTCTAGTATAAGTGCAGTTGAGTGGTTACATCTAAAGTTATGATAGAGACGTGTTGTGATAGAGCTTTTACAGAAATCGTGTGCTAGTCGAGTCGACTTCGTTTGACGAGGCACCGGGCACCAATTACGAATTGCGATTTTTATCGCAAATCTAATAGAGCATCATCTGCATAGAGTACCTAGTATGTTCTTATTAGAACATCCACTTAAAGAGGACTCGAGACTACGAGACGTGTAGCACGTGCGAAAGAACTTAAGCAGTTTTCACTACTACAAGAAGAAGCCACTGCATAGGACAAGCGAAGTTAACAATATGTCGACGAAGATGGAAAGACTCCTAAAGGAAGAAAACCAGAAGAAAGATGCCCAGTTAACAAGCAGGACCCGTCATCCAAGGATTGATGGAACAAGTCGCCCGTCTAACAAGAGATTATCGAACACCGGAGGACAATATTCGACAAACTATAACGTAACCCTTGCCGACGAGAACGTTACATCTAGAACCACGACTGCGAGTACGTACAAGAACAAGATGCAGAGGGAACCCGAAGACAACATCGAGGATCCTCCGAAAACGAAGAGAAAAGCCAAGAAGACTAAGGCCACTCCCACCGCTACACTCACCGAGAGAAACAAAGCACAGCCAGGCAATTCAAACGGCGCGGACATGGAAACTGCCGAGACCATTACAAGTAACACCGACGAGGAAGAATTTACCCAAGTCACCAGGAGAAACAAGCGATAACGTGCAGACGTCGAAGCAAAAGACAATGACACGCCCACAGTCAGAAAGGAAAGGATTCTACCGCTAATCCTCCACCGACAGGAGGATTACAGGAAGACGATGCAGGTCCTAACAACGGAGAGGATTGCTCCTAAGACAACAAGATCCTCCAAGGATGGAGTCAACGTGATGCTAAGTAGTACGGAAGACTACCAGGAAAGCGACCACCGTCCTAGAGAGCAACGGGATCGACTTTAACGTCTACTTGATAGACGAAGCAAAACCACTTAAGATGGTAATCAAAAGAATTCCTCAAGGAGAGGAAATGCTTGAAATCGTCAAGGAGGATCTCAAAGCAACGGGATACGACGTCCAGAAGGTCATTCGGATGTACGCAGGATGCGAGCACCGACAAACGGCCATGGTCCTCGTCCACCTCCAACGAAGTGAACAAGCGAAAGAGATCTTCAAGTTAACCAACGTGGAATACCTCAGGGTGCGAGTAGAATCACCGCACAAGAAAAACGGCATGGGTTAGTGTCACCAATGCCAAAGATACGGACACACCACCAGCGGCTGCCACGCCCCTCTACGACGCGTAAGTGTCGAGCAACACGAGGGACTGCATGAAGACACGAAATACTGTAATTGCACAGGAGTGCATACAGCGAACATGGTGGATGACTAGCCCACCCGAAAAACACCAAGAGGATGGCATCAAGGAGACAAACGATCGACAGACAGCCAACAAGAATGGTAGAAAAGAGCATCAGTTACTCGCAGATCGCGGCGAGTAACAGAAATCCGGCACCAGCAGCAACGCAAGAAGTAGAAGACGAAGACTGCGCTCGCGATGAAAATCGTGAGAGCCATCCGGGCAGGAAGACTCATCATCGATGGATAAACACCCACAAAAGCCCGCATCCCTCCATATCGGAATATGGAATGCAGAGGGCCTCCTTACAAAGAGGAAAGGGCTACAAGAGTTCGTCTACCGACAAAACCTGGATATAGTGTTGGTCACGGAAACTCATCTAAGGCCTTGAGATAAGCCCAAAATAAGGAACTACCGTTTGCACCGCTACGACCAGCTCACCGGGAGAGGAGGAGGCACCGCAATTTACATGAAGAATTCGATAGAACACTACGAGCTACCGACTTCGGATACGCAATTGCTGGAGGTGACTGCGATAGGCGTGAACACAAGATCTGCAGAACGCATAAAGATAATAGCCGCATACAATCCACCAAGGGCCGTGCTACACGCCCAAGAATTGGACGCACTCTTCGACGACAACATACCCACAATAATGGGAGGAGATTTAAACGCTAAACACCAGACCTGGAACAGCGCGACACTCAACCGAAGCGAAAGGGACCTAGAAGCCTACGACGCGACAAGAAACCTGATCGTAGAAGGTCCACAAGGACCCACCTGTCAACCAGGTACAGGGAGGCCAGACGTGCTAGATATAGCCACATTCCGGAATGTTCCCTTGCATTTCCGGATAGAAACAATAGCAGATTTAAGCTCAGATCACGACCCCGTCCTGCTGCAGCTAGGAGATCAAGAGTCGATACAGCCCACGCGGATCACTAGAACTTCCTGGAAGAAATACGAAGCGCTGATCTAGGACAAGATCCCTGCAGTACCAGTGATAAACGACGCCCGTCAGATACATACGCCCAAATGACCCAACTCATCCGCTCCTTCCTTTCCAGAAGATGCTTCAGGACGAAGCTGCAGCATTGCAGGTACTTCCCTAGAAGGATTACTGCTGGAGTACCCCAAGGCTCACCTCTCTCCCCTACATTATTTAACCTATATGTTTCAGATCTCTTGAAGACCAAAGGAACTATCCTCGCAACATACGCGGACGACACCGCGGTCCTAGCTCAATCCAGCAACCTCGGACAAGTCGACAGACTTATGCAGAGGGCGTCAGATGACCTCGAAGAACTGTATAAGAAATGGCGCATTACCATTAACCCGGAGAAAAGCACGGCCATCCTCTTCACGAACAGAATAGCGAAACCAACCCGCAACATTACCATGTTCGGACAAGATATCCCGTGGAAAAACTCCATAAAATACCTAGGTCTGGCAATGGACCGAACGCTCCGATGGAAACTACACGTAGACGACCAAAGATGCAAGGGACACGGGATGATAAAGAAACGCTACCCGTTAATAAGTAGAAACAGCGTGATGTCAACCGACAACAAGCTGCTGATCTACAAAGCGGTAGTTCGGCCGATGATGTTATACTCTGCAGAAGTCTGGGCTTACGCCGCTCCGACAATAATAAACCAACTACAGGTGGTACAAAATAAACATCTAAGAATTGCAGTAAACGCGCCGTGGTTCGTAAGAAACGACCAAATACACGAAGACCTCAAGATGCCCAGCTTAATGGAGTTCGCAAGAGGCACTAGCGGCACATCCCAACCCAGCAATAAAAGGAATATGGGACTACGACATCCAAGATAAAATGAAGCACAAGAGGCAGAAAATCATCTTGAGAAACAAACAATAAACAAAGGTAGTATGTTTAATGCGTTTGTATTTATTACAGGTACAGCGAATATATATTACTGCCAGGAAATAACCAATGCTACGAAGGCATAAAGGGTTAGAAGCCGAAATAGCCATAAATAAATAATGATGACCGATGACCGATCTAAAGTTATACACGATAGTAATTTAAAATATCAACTTTACAGTTTTTAGCGCTTTTTCAAAGGGTTTGCTCGTGCCTATGTGTAAATACGTACTACTCCTCTAGTTTAAGTTTTTTTGATGCGAGTTTTGCTGATGCGATGTGTACTAAATCTAAGTTCAATTACTCGCATTCTCGTTTACATTAAAGTATATACTACTTGCTCAGATTAAGTTTCTTAATGTGGTTTTTAGCTCGTATGATGTGTACTATTGCATATGTCTTAACTGGATAAAAATAAATTTTTATTTTCCACTTTCGCCAAAAAACTAACATTTCAAATTCGTTTGTGTGTATCCTCTTGTTATTAAATTTAGTAAGAATTTTATTAGGTTAATTAGGTAAACATACTCTAAGCTACGAAAAACCCCGGATATTGGTTAACGTGCGAGTATTATGCCATTACTACAGTTCACAATGCAACTATAGGTATGTAGGCAATTTGGTGCATCTTTATCTCTGTGGATATGCATTTGGAAATATTTGGTGTGGAAGAACACAAAATCATCCAAACATCTCGCGCATGCGCAAATTATCTGTGCATAATTTTTGTGATATGCAATTGTATAAAATAATTGAAATTCTCTTTGGCAAAAATTTGTTAATTATTTACAAATATCGCTTTTCTATTACACGTATGTATTTTAACATCTTGCACCGCTGTAATTGTCTGGCATTTGGCCTACGATGCATTTTTTAACTCAAGTCAGGAATGTGTCAATTGTTTAAAATCTTGTTTTTTACTAAAAGCTTTAAACTGTAAAATGGACGAGTTGTAGCCAGAGGCAAGTCGTAAATATTATTTTGTTTTACGTCTGTCACACTCAAAATATTACCTTCCAAATGCAAAACAAGTCATTATTATTCACAAAAATTTTTGCTTGTGTAAAACGTCTTAAGTAGAGCAATATCTCTAATCGGTTAATTTGTTTAAGATGTTTGCGAATACGTTCATAACGAAAATGGGCAACATTGTAAAAATAATAATAGATGTCAATCTTCATGCCAGATACAGGTTAATAGAGATCTAGAAGCCAAAAGAAATTTCAAAGCCGACCGCGTCTATAAAAAAAATAACACAGCTTAAGTATTTTAAATCTTATTTTTGATATTTAAGGCTTGTTTCACATTAAGAAACTTTATGAACGTGTTATTTAAAATTTAATTATATGGAAAAAATATGTTTTCACATTTTACCATAAAGTTGATCATTATTCAGACAGTGAAAAGAGTTCCATCGTAGGAATTTTTGTCGCGAAATTACGCGTCGTAGGGTAAGTGGTTCAGTTATTGGCTTCCGTTGGAAGAATTAATAGTAATAAGAATTGTAAAAAATATTATGAACTTTACAGAAAAAGTATGCACATTGGCACCCTCTCTGGTCTAATATCTAGTTAAATATAATAAACATAAACAGCCGGGGGCCAATTACTATAATCTTTCACAGCCAACAAACCCACCTATATTGATAAAGACTAAACGTTTTGAAACGTTTATTCGCCATCTTCCAAGTAATTTTAGAGTTAATTAATCTAAAGTTGTTTTACTTATCAATTTCAATTTTAAAAATTATTTTACTTCTATTCTTCGTATATATTATTATAGTGCATTTTTTTCTAGGAACGGCCTACATCAGCAATATGTCTAAAGCACAATCTAAACAATATTCTAAAGCGAATGTTGATCATGCATTAAAAGATATTGACCACGGCTAGCCGTTAGAGAGGCATCAAGAAAGTACAACATCCCGCGTGCCACATTACAGTTTTGCAGAAGTAAAAAATTTGGAAAGATAGGTCATGGTCCTTCGCCTGTATTAATCGAACAAGAGTAATCAATTCTAGTTAAATATATAGTGGAGTGCCATAAGAAAGTTCTTGTTATTTTGACAAGTTGGATTACCATTACCGAAAAAAATAGCATGGCCTGCTCTTATGCAAAATAAGTTGGAACAGAGTATATATAGAATTGTCTTTATTACTGTAACCTAAAACGCTCACCCGAAAAGGGTTAGAATGATGGCGTATTTTGCTAATTATTAGTGACAATACTTCCCAAATAGTCAGCAGCAAGCAGAATATCGATGCTGCCAAATTGTTGTTCGGGTGACACATTCGCCACGGTGACATGTAACTGCCTCAATTCTTTCATGGAAGATGGTTGAGTGCTACTAACAAGCAAAACATGTACTTCGATGGCGCCATTGGTAGTGTTAGGAACCACGTCAACGTTTGCAAGTAGTAAAATTTTTCATCCGGTGCATTTTAATAAACTCCAATCCATCTTTTATTTTACATTGAAATATTGTGTTATATCCGAAAATATCCTGCAATTGCACTTCGATCTGGGCTTCTGCTTGGATACGTTCAATCGGTTTGTCAAACTCGTTCAAAGACATAAAATGTGTCGTTCAGTATTACAATGGAGACATTAGTTGAATTTACTTGATTAAGTCAACTCTTACAATTTTTGCCTGCGCTTCAAATAATTCTCTTCGATCAAGCATCACATATATCTCATGCAACTCCTACCTGTTGCAATACACAAATATATCAGGGGAATAACTATTGTAGAAGATAACTTGCAAGTAGAGTTTGTCAGTAAACACTTTCTCCTTGTCTCGTATTATACAGAGTTTCCCAACGAAAAAGTGACTCACCCAAACAGAAAAATATTTCAAAATTCGCCGAGACCCATCGATTTTTGTTCTTGGGTAGGAGCTTCTTGTACAGTCAAGCCAACTCGATATATGTCCATACCCTCTCTCTCTGGAAACCCCAACTTTAAAATTGAAATGCAACTACCCCACTTTTGACCTTTTCATTACGAATACAGTGATGCATCGTGTTTAAAAATCGAGAGAGAGTTGACATAATTATTAGCGAAAAACGAAAAGTTCACAAACCAACGTACCCGTTGTAATTTATACACAACTGCCCTGTTTCTTTCAAGTTTTTTATGTACTACACACGACCTCATCACCTATTACCTTCCAACCTACATACGTATGTAGGTGTGTTATGCAATCGACTTTTCTTTCACTATCGCTAAAGTGGATGTCTGTTAGTATCCCAGAACGAAAATACCTACGTAAATAAAATTTTGTATTTAAGCTTGTTCTCATTTGGCTGAGAGCTAACTAGACTTTGGGAGAAATCCATCAGCGGTGAGGGGGGTTTAATAGGGTCAGTTTTTGGTTTTTATCAAATATTTCTAAAACAGCTGCATATTTCAAAGATATAAAAATACCTAGATATAGACCTTAGACATATCGATTAATTATGTTCTATGCAATTTTTTGATATGACGCGTAATGTAGCGGCAAAAAATTCCTAAGGTAGAATTTAAGTGTTTTAAAAGAAAATTTAATTTTACATAAATTTGTTATACAAAGTTTTTTAATATAAAGCGTAATAATTGTAAAAATTAAATAAATATGACTGAAGCTATATTATCGATATTTTTATAAAAACGGGCGGCTTTGAAATTTTTTTTTAGCTTCTTATAAAAGATGTGGCATAGTTATCCTAAAAAAAATGTTACTAAAACTATTTCATTTCTTTTAATTTCCATTTTGTGGGTTGGAAGGTCGTGTAGTGTTCCACACCAGATATTTTTTAATGATGTGTCGATCCATGTACACAAAAGTCACAAATAAAAAAGCTGAAGCAAAACAAAGAAAAGTTTATACGAATTCAAACATTATCTCCCTTTAAAATAACAAAACGTCACTGTAACAAAAACTCAATGTTTTTTGCTTCTGACCACGGCACCATTAGATTCAGCCAGTTGTTGAAAGTGTAAACTTGTTTTTGAAATGGTTTATTGTATCGCGGAAAGGGTAGAAATTGTTGCAACTTATTATCGAAATCATGACTGCGCTAAAGTTACAGCACGGATTTTCAATGCGAATCATCCAGGAAAAACCGTAAGCCACCAGTACGTTAAACAACTGATGGACACGTTCCTTGCAACAAGTTCGGATTTAAACAAGAAACGTGAAGTAATTGGCCCAGAAATGAAGCAGTTGAAGTGGCTGTTTTGTACATTTAATATAATGCTGGTTCAAGAGTTATATGAAGATGACTTTGATCGCCATAACCAATTTTGCGAATACTTTAGTGAGCAACTTCTATTGAACCGAAATCTGCTCTACAGTACATGTTTCTCCGAGGAATGCACATTTATGTTGAATAGCGAAGTTAATAGACACAATTGTCGTTACTGGAGTGATAGCAATACTCATTTAATCAGGGAACTTCATACTCAGACACCTGAAAAATTGAATGTTTGGGCAGGAATTTTGGGAGACCATATTGTTGGACCATTTTCATTCAAGGTAATCTTAATGGAAACACCCATTTAGAATTATTGGATGGTACAATTAATCCTATGATAACAGAGTTGTTGAAAGTGACGACAAATTAATAGAACATGAAATAACGTTACACCCTATGCTGTTGCTGTGCGGAAATTATTGGATGACCATTTCCCGGAGCATTGGATTAGCACAAGAGGTACAGTCGAATGCCACCAAGATCTCCGGATCTATCCCATTTGGACTTTTTCCTGCAGCCTGAAACACTAGAAGTGCTACGTCAGAGAATTGTAGAAGAATGCCGATTAATAACAGCGTATGTCTGGAGTAATGTTCGAATAGAATTTGAAAATAGGCTGCATTATTATATGCAAGTTAACGGTGGTCATTTTGAGCAATACATTAAATAGATCTTGTTTATTATTTGCTAAAGCTTTTTATTTGTAACTTTTTGTAAATTGATCGACACATCATTAAAAATAGGTGATGAGGTCGTATGTAGTACATAAAAACTTACGAAAATTACAACTCGTATGTTGGTTTTGTCGTTACGTTTTTCGCCAGTAATTCTGTCAAACCGATTTCTAAAAACGATGCATCACTACTCGAAATCAAAAGGGCTTTAAAGTGATGTGTCACAAATGGGGTAGTTGCATTTGAAATTTTAAAGTTAGTTGCTAGGGGGGGAATGGACATATCGAGTTGGCTTGAATGTACAAAAGCTGCCCCAAGAACAAAAATCGACATGTCGTGGCGGATTTAGAAATATTTTTCGATTTTCTGATTATGGGGGTCAATTTTTCGTTGGAAACCCTGTATACATATATGTACTAATTATATATTTTAGGTCAGAATTGTCCATCTACAATTTATTGGGTTAGTATATGATACGTTCAACATGAATAATATGAGAACCAAAGTCGGTCTTCATAAAAATTCTGTTACAAATGCCGTGGGGCAAGAAGTATGAAAGAAAATTTGTACACTTACAGTACTATACATACTTCGGTTTAATATAACAATTTTGGATAATTTCACAAATACTAAATACTATTTATGCTTGAACTTGTGTTTTGTGCGTTCTTTACAACACGCTTACAAGAAATAGTTATATAACTATTTGTACATTAAAACAATGCATATAACAGCTTTCTTAATAACTAAAGTTAAAATAACTTAAGATAAACTTGGATAACAGTGTAAGTCCAGTGGTTGCTCTAAGGTTTAATTAAACCTCTCCATTGAGCGTGAAATGCAATTTTCTAACCAAACAATACGTGTAACGACAGAATGGATGTAACAGTTTCATACTACATAAAAGCATAACTTTGCTTCACTAAAGCTCACTGCAATGCATTTATTAAAAGTTTATTGAAAACCTTACCTTATTTAATTTTCTTTTGAGCAACAATAAAGGCGAGTCCTTTGTATTAACCTTTCACATAGTTTTAAATTTGTAAGCTTTCAAATTTTAATAAAATGACGAAATAGGGTAAACGTTTCTTAACTAGTATGTAATGGCATTTTAATTTTATGCACTATGTATCAACATAAAGGAACATCTAATAACAAATAAAATGTTAAAGGTAATTGTGTATATAGTAAGGCCGGGGAGAGGTGTCTCATGGCGGACTCGAGAATGGGGATATAATTATTACTATGAAATGTATCTGTTTCCCTCTATCCTAGTGCGAAGTTCCCACTTAAAGAAAGACGGGTTATAATTTATACGTCTGCTATATATTTTAAATGCAGGATTAAAAACGTATGTCGATTTTAAAGTCAAAGCGCATGACGCTGTCAGAGTAATTTATTAGTTTCTATTGCATTTGTAAACAACAGTTTTTTCAAAACTATTATTATTAATATTCACTATTACGAGGTAAGTTTATAATGCAAAATATATTTCCAATTGATTGAATGCATTTATTTATTTTGCAGCAAATAATGATGTCATTGAATCCTTGAAAAGCCAAACTCAAGTAATGTTAATGAATATACTGCATTATTTCGAGATGGAACGCGATAACGGGGGCCAAGTTTACCTTTAACTTCCATTATCCAGGTACGCTAATAATTTTCACTATTTAAATTTATATTTATGTCATATTATGTTGCAGCGAACTGCTCTCGCATGCGGTATTTCCGAGAAAACCGTAACTCGGATAAAGGCAAGAATGGCTCTCGCTTTAGAATCTGAGAAATCGGCGCCGGATTCACCGCAAAAACATAGGCTGCGTTTGAAGTCGAAGTCAGATGATGTCGACAAATACGTGAAAGACGTTTTGAAACTAAAAATTTACACCATGCATGCAACTGGTAAATAATTCAGAAATTATTGTTGAAATGGAGTTAATCACTGTTTAATTTTAGGCTCACATATTACTATCGAAAAACTTCAAACTGAACTTATAGAAGATAAAATATTTACCTTCAGTAAAACGAGTTTGAAACAATTGTTACACAAATTGGTTTTGAATTCAAAGTTGACGATGGAAGTAGGCGTTTAATGGAGCAGGTTCATATTGCTGGTGCTCGAGCAACATTTTTGCGCAAATATTTTGCTAATAAAAGTTGTGAAATTAGTTACGATCCTGTCTTTTTGGATGAAACGTGGATTTTTAGTCGAGGAGGCGTTCGAAAATCATGGAATGATAATGATTTGAAAATCACAAAAAACAAACCGCTAGGAGAAGGGAAACGGTAATTAAAATAGTCCGATTTGTTAAAAATATTTTTAACCGAATAAATTTTAGTTTTATCGTAGTGAGTGCTGGCAACAATGATGGTTTTATACCTAATTCATCATTGGTATTTTCCAGTAACAGTAAGACAGCAGACTACCAGGATAATATGAACGCTGACTTATTTCAAAAATGGTTTCAAGAACAGCTTTGATCAAATTTAGAAAAACCAAGATTGATAATTCTTAACAATGCCAGTTATCATTCTACATTAGTAGAAAAATTACTTTCAAGTAGTTGGAAGAAAGAGTTTCTTCTACAATTTTTAAGAAAACACAACATTCCTCATTCGAATGATATGCGAAAGTGGAATTATAACAAATTGCCAAGGATTTACAAGTTCCAAAATATATGCAATTGATGAAATCGCTCATCAATGGTGACATCAAATTTTACGTTTACCTCCGTATCATTGTCAATTCAACCCTATCGAGTTAATATAGACAAATTGTAAACAGTATTACAACAAAAACGTTGGAAGACAGGGCTTCAGGGACGAGAATGTTTTATCGCTATGGAAGGATTCATTAAACCAAGTAACTGGAGAACTGTGGCAAAAGTGTATTTTACATGCTGAAAAGGAAATGAGCCAGTGGTGGGACGTTCAAAAAAGAGCTGAGGAAATGGTAAAACCTCTAGTAATCAATGTCGGAGAGTCGAGTGAAGATGATAGTGAAAGTGAAGGTGATAACTTTTAATTATAAGATGTCCAATATTTGAATTTAAAGCAAAAATTAGAATCTTAGTTACTTTATAACATTGTAAAGAATTATTATATTTAACATATACCTCTGTAGCTGTACTTAAGTTTACATTCGTTTATATATATATATATATATATATATATATATATATATATATAAATCGTTATATTATTAACTAATAATAACCTCATTTTTAACATCCAATACAGTGTATTTATTTATGACAAAATCAGTTATTTATAAGTGGCTTCGATAACTGAATTACAGTCTTGACTCTTTTGACGCAGTGAGATCTGTCGGCTAAAACGATCCTCCATAATTAACAAAACTTTTCGCACTTCATTCGGGCACTGCCTACTGCTATATAATTCGTTTCTTATTGAAAATTATTGATATAATTAATTTGTAAAACACATCCATAACGAAATTTTGTTGACCCGGTCTCGGTTATGATAATCGTTTACAGTACAATATATTTTATATTTTTATCATATGACTACCCACATTCGGTGGACTTTACATGCCAGAATAAGTGCGAACAGACCTTAAACGAAATTCGACTTTATTTATACGAGTGGATGGGAATTAAGACCTTTAGAGATATTCGAACAATAATTTTATTTAAATTTAACAGCGCGGCTTAAATTTGAAAATAACCTAGAAACATTGACGATGTTTAATTATTATAAATTTTGTTATGAACGAATAAGTTGTCTTGTCTTTATGTATCTAGAACTGATGTAAATTCTCATTATAATTAGAATTTACATCAGTTCTAATTAAAAGACAAATTTCATCGGTTGGCTTGAACCTTGATGGCGCAGTTGGTTAACGCGGTACTCTAAAAAGTACAGGTCGTAGGTTCAAATCCTACTGAGGTAAACTTTTTATTTATGTATTTAATAAAATTAATAATAATTTTAATTGACGATGTTTTGTTGGTATTCAAAACTACTAACCATATGAACCAATAATGACATACGTTTTTGAAATCTTAAACCATGCTTTACTAAAAGATGAGTCATAAGACACCTCTGACTTTAACCCACTACATTGTTGATTTATGCGCAAATATGTGAGATTGTTAATATCTATTTTTTAATTAATAGATTTAATAATTAATAGCTTATTATTATTATAACGCTAATGTTTTAAATGTAATATAATTCCGCATACAAACTATAACATGTTTCATTATCAAGAGAAATGTATAAGCAATATAATAATTAGTAGTTAATCGTTAAGGTAAAACAGCAAACTTGATTAAATTAAAATTATTATTATTTTATTAAATACATAAATAAAAGTTTACTAGTATTAATACGAGTTAATGTAGCGCTAACAACTGCGCATAATTAATCGATGTAAATTTTATCTTTATGTATAGAACTGATGTAAATTCTAAATGTAATGAGAATTTAGAATTTATTAAATTTACATCAGTTCTACATACATAAAGATAAATTTACATCGATTTTGAACTTTGATACGCATTTTAATTAACTACAAGGTTGTATTGAACTTCTGAGGTAAACTTTTATTTATGTATAATAAAATTAATAATTTTAATACATTACCTTTGAACTCATTCGTTCATAACAAAAACTTATAATAATTTAAATTAATATAATTCTATATTTAAAATATCTGTTACAACAAATCTATAAAATCAACCTGTTCATTTATTAAAGGTACTTTTGTTCATATTTATAAATTTCAAATGCTTCAAAACATCAAATTTGTCTTTTTTATTACAAAATATAAAATTTTAAGGTGTTCTGTAAAGTCATGCGGTGATAATTTAGCATTAAATGTTTGGCATAATTTGATTAGTCAGTCTGTTCATAGTTGTAACATTTAAATATATAACTATAATTTACATGAAATTTACTGTTTTACCTAACAATTTGTTACCACAACTACTTATTATTACTTTACGTATAATTCCTCTTGATAATAATGATGTTGCATTCAAACGCGTAGAAACTAAGTAAATGTATAAAAAATGTGGAATTATACGTATGTAAAAACATTAGTGCTATTGAATATGGAATTTCACGAGTGTTAAAGATTAAAAGTTTACTTATTATTATTATTATTGCTGTTATTATTATTATCACATTATTACTTAAAGGATTATACGAGACGTAGATGAAATACGTACACTTTGCTAGGCAGTTTCATTGGTGCAGATAGTTGATAAAGCAGTATGGCAAACATATTGAACACAAATAGTCTCGTTTGTGGGTTTTATATTGGAAAGCCTATTCGAACAATTAAAGAGACTTCGAAAATGTTAAATAATAAGTATCAGTAGTCATTCTCGAAAAATAGATTAAATACACAAAATTTAACAGTTAAATACTTTAGAAATAATTGAAATCTTTGTGCAAAAGGCATATATTTAAAAGAAAATATTACAACCTTTCAACATTTCAATAGCAGCGTCCTCAGCAAAAATTCAAAAGTGTCAACAAATATTTGAAATATTGTCAAAAGAACTTATGAAACCTGATAATCTGATTTAAAAATCCTATTATTGAATGCTTATATTATTTAGTAATGATTATTCATTAAATATTGTTGATCATTTTAGAACACACCTTACAAGCGAAACCTATCAATAAAACCATAATCAAAAAAACAAATTCGTTGCTGATAACAACCGTGCGAATGGTCCAATATCAATAAGCGTGAGAAATTTTAAGAAAATGATTCACCTATTAAATTATTGTGCCGCAATGCTCGTTGTCGGCGTGGTACAGATCCTTTCCTTTTACCTAACAATACGAAAGTATTGATATGTAATCAGTCGGTGAAATTTCGAGTGTAGCACTTTAGTTTTTGTGACTTATCGCAAAATAGGAAATAGATAAAAAGTAGATCACAGCGTATTATTAAAGAGGATTAAATTTCCTTTAAAATTGCTTTACCGTAAGTTAGAAAAATGAGGTTCAAACATGAAAGTTTCAAAATGTATGTCTGTCTGTATGTGTTCCAACGCGATAGCATCCACAAAGATAATCCGATCGTCATATTTTGTACCCAGATTCGGATCCATGATAACGGAATGATGAGCGAAATCTGTCCAGTCAAAATGGAATTCAGTTTCCTAAGCAGTGGCAGCGTTTGGTTGATGTCGTCTCGGAATCAAGACGCATAATGCATTTTTTATTTTATCTTATTAGACGTGTTAACATTTCTGACCATTTGAAACTATTATTGCAAAAAAATTTTGGCTTTGGTTAAATTTTCAATTTTCTTTCATTTCTAACCGTTCGAGACGATTTTAAAAAAAAATTTTGGCCCTTTGCTAAAAAATGTTCAAAATTGTTTTTCCATTTTTACGTTTGAGCCATTTCAGATGATTTTTTAAAAATTTTTGGCCCTTTGGTCAAATTTTTTTCATTTTACACTTATATAAATTTTAAAATGACAGAATTCTAACTACTTTTTTTATTACTAAGTAGAATTTATGTTATTTAGGAATTATATAAACTGGTGTTTTCGAACAATGAAAGTTAACTATGGAATAAATGTAAAAAGATAACCGTATCAATAGAAACATATGGGTAACAATGGATTTATATGTTTATAAAATTGTACTTTATGCACATATTTACACGTTTTCAATTTAAGAACTAAGTAAATGTATACTGGGTGACTATGATTATTTACTTTCTCTGATCAACTTTTTCGATCGTGATCATTTTTGTTTAGTACGTCAAGCTATATAGGTATTATTTAAATAATAACTTAAATTTAAGATAATGTGCCTTGGTCGTCATATTTAATTGTTTCTGTCGAAGTATTACGATTTTTTAATAACACAATTTAATAATTTAGTGGTATAAAAAAACTGTACAAAATTTTAGTAGAAAAAAAAACACAGTACACTAGTTATAAAACACATCAAATTCTTTCAATTTTGCTTGTGCTTATTTAAAGTATCAACTACATTGTATTGTAAGGTTATGTGTTGCATAGATCAGATTTTTTATTCTTAATAAGGTTAATAGATCTGAAAATGTAGGGCGGCTAGTTCAGTCAATATTCATCACTGGCTTGACCTTATTTGCGAAAACGTGAGAAAATAATTAAAATCTGATTGAGGGATCCTAATTGGTTTATGTTAGTCGATAATTTGCACCAAAAATAAATTCGTAAAACATTTAGAAATTGAGGTTGTCCGAAAATAAATTTTCCCTAGAAATTTTATTTTTTATATATTTTTCTGAATTCAATATGCCCAAAAACTATTTTCTACCTTGTTGGGTTGAAAAGTTACAGGGAAAAATAAATATATTTAATGCAACGAGCTATAAACTGGTATTAGACAGATGCAAATACTTGAATTTACGAGCTTATTTATATCAAACTTGACTACACCATTAAAAAAAACAATCATCTCAGAAAAATAAATGATGGAGTACTCAATAAAGTTTTTAATGTTCCAATATTTATGTGATAGATATCAATTTCAGTTTAGTAAAAAATCTTATTGATGTGGTTAGTGGTACTTAAACAAGTCAGAAACAATATACTTGTTAAAACTAATTACACTCAAACAAAAATAAAAATAAAGGTATTAATAACTGCTTTGTATGTGGTCACCTTCCACTTCAAAGCAATTATTTAATCTTTGTAAAACTTCAGCTTCTGTTATTTATCTTAATGTTTCCCTAGATATATTACTTCAAGCTATTCTAATTTTCTCATTCAAATGGTTAACATTTCGAGAAGAGGTCTTGTAAATTTCATTTTTAGAGTTCTCCAAAGGAAAAAATCTAAGGGCGTAAGGTCCGGTGATTTTATGGGCCATATTAATGGTCCATTTATACCTATCCACCTAGTTCCGCATAAATTATTTAAATAATCCTTGACAAGTGTGGCTTTATACGGAGGAGCTGTATCATGTTGAAACGCCAAATTTGCACACAACTGAAGAGGAACTTCTTTCAATAAAGAATGAAGCCCCTCTTGTTGAAATATTTTCTGATTCAGTTTCTGCCTTTCACGTTATGGTTATAAAAATGTGGACCCATTAAATGTTGACCAATTATGCCACACCAAACGTTTATAACAAAATGTCCTAGGTTTTGAATTTGGTTTATTACGTGGCGCTTTTCTGTCGACCGATAGTGAGAGTTTCCACGATTAGGCTTGCCATTGCTAATAAATCGACTGTCATCAGTTCATAAAATATGATGAAATAGTCGTTAATTCCTAACTTCATGGTTAAGCATTTCATTAAAAATAAAATTAGGCGTTATGCTTCGTGAGTTTCAGTTAAAGGTTCCAAATTGTGTAATTTATAATCGTGATATTTATATTTTTTTCAAACTCTCTGAATAATATTGTTAACGCGTCCTAACCATTGAAGTGGTAAGATCACTTTCAATAATATTATTATGTACATACGCTTTGCTTTCATAATCTTTTCATATTTGTGGAATTGTAAGCTTGTCACTTAAGATAAGGTAAGATTAGATATTTTAGGAAATTTTCATTATTTCTAATTCACGTTTTTGGCTCTTTTAAGTAGGGTTCCTAAAACACTTTTCGTGGTTTACTTTAAAAGCTATTGTACGATTTTACCTCTTAGCAATAACATCTCTTAGAATAGTTAACATTGCTGTATCCTGCTTCTTTGGACAGTTTTTGTATGATAGACGTAACAATTAATATCTAAAGGTTTTTTGGAGCAAAACTTTTGGTTTGCTGGTTAGTTGATGTGAAGTTTTATGACAAATACATACATTGCATCATTTTCAAACGTTATTTTTCATTTTACACCAATTCAACAAAAGACAAGTACGCGTTAATTTATTTATACGCAAAAACAAATAGAATATTTAAAATTTAGTTCTCGACTTACTTGTCTTACAGAATTTCTAGGGCTGTGCTCAAAATGAAAATAACTACGACGTTGTTGTGTTGGATTTTTGAAACAGATTTTCCTTTTCTACTTGAAAATGCGTCTTCGTTATTACATAAAATTCGTTACAAACGACTGACCTTTTTTACATCAGGATGGTGCCGTTCTGGATATCTTTCACGGTATATCTTGCCTGCTTGCACTGAATGCTTGGTGCATTCACCATAAATTAGCTTTTTTATTGTTATTAAACATTGTTATTAACAGCGAAATGTCAAGTTTGACGAGAATAAAATTGTAGGTTCATCAATTTGCAACTGCCTAACACGATTTTATCGCACGTTACATAACCTTAACTTCTAAAATGTTAACAAATGTATTTTTTGACGCAAATTATAGTCTAACAAAAACCATTTAAGATCCCTCAATCAGTTTTTAATTATCTTCGTCCGGTTTCGCACAATAAGGTCAAGGTGTCGAGTCTGAATCACCTTACACTTATAATGGTTTTCAGTAAATCGTACAATCCACTTCAAATATTTATTAATTTGATTTCATTTGAGCAAACTAAACCAATAAGTTAAAACATTTCATATAATTCATAAATTAATATTCCTAATATTACTAACTTAATTAATACAGTGCATTCCGAAAATAACGCCTTAATTATTGGGCAATTCTGAAGCATTGACCTAATGAGTATGAACTGTTTACAAGGGTACAATGAAATAATAGTAAACCTGAAAAATAAACATAGTCACACGCACACGTACACGCACACCGGCACCCACATGCACACGCACGCGCACGTACACGCCCACAACCACCTGCACGCTCACGCGCTCGCGCGCGCGTGTACGTACACGCACACGCACACAACGCACACGCACATGCGCACTCACACGCACACGCCCTCACCCACGCGCGCCCACGTCCTCGCGCGCTCTTGTACGCACAGACACGCATATGCACACACACCCCCGCACGCACCCGCACACGCCCACACCCGCGCACGCGCACACGCCCGCGTTCTCACACGTACACGCACGCGCACGTCCACGCATACGCGCACGCACACGCCCACGGCCGCACACCAGCACGGGCCCGTACCCGCCCACACGCTCACGCACACGCAGACGTACACACGCTCGCGCATACACACACATAACACATGCACACATACACACACACACACACACACACACACACACACGCACACACACGCACGCCCACGAAATCGAAGGCAAACGCGTACGCACATTGGAACGCGCACACGCACCCGCACACGCACACTCGAAAGGTCTCAGAAGGTTGTGTTTACATCTACTTCTCAATAAACAATACATCATTTGTTTTCTTGGTGTTCACACTAATTCTAAATTAACTTAAGGAGGAAAAAATATGCGCAAAACTTGACAGTGTAGCACATTTAATAAAATGTTTGTCTAACCCTGCACCAGTGAGTGTTTAATTACTTATGGTCGTTCATTTCTATCCTACGCAATCATTGCAAGGACTCATTCGGAAGCTTTAACAAGAATATCTGCTGTTTACGCAATATCCTAAATGCTAGTTATAGTATCTTGACGGTTATGTTTAGGAATCTTATTTTAACGCACCT
>JARFJB010002113.1:0-100000 GCA_036346205.1 Vesta saturnalis
TCATGGATAATAATACTCAAACATTGTAGTTGGAATTTTACTTGAGCTTTACTGAGTTGTGTAAGCTTATTTAAATTATTTTGTTGTAATCGAATATTGTGTTTAAAAATGAGAAAAGGTGGTATTAAACTCAATATAATTTAAAATTACAGATCGTGATATTTTTGGTTATAAAATTTGACCTTTTTATATTTCTAAGAAATGTAATAAGACACCACCATAGTCCATAGGTCAATAATCTTTGACCTTGAAAACTCGATTTTTAGATTTATGATTACCTTGCATCTTCTATTTTTAGCTTTGACCTTGACCAGCTCTAAAATTTTAATTTCCCGCCAAAAGTTTGACCTTGAAAGAGCTCCAAAAGCTTTCGTTTCTCACCACCAGAGGGCGAGTGACCTTGAACTGGTCCAGAACCGGCCCCATATTACTACTCAACTCCAAAGATGTATGCGGTACAAGTGTTGAAATGTTTGAAATCGGTCCCGTCGTAAGAATGTGTTTCGACTTGTGTGTACTTCTAATCAGCTATCGCGACACGTACCTAGACCTTGTGCAATTATTGTGAACACCGATCCAGCAAACAAACCAGGACAGCATTGGACTGCTATGCACATTTACGAGACTGGTAACGGGGAATGTTTTGATTCCTTTGGGCGACTCCCGCTGTGAATAAAATTTGATAGGTCAACTTATGAGTATGCATAAAATGAGTGAGTGAAATTTTTTTATCTTATAGGTATTGTTATTGGGGTACCTTAGACCAATGTTTTCGGAGACAGAAATCAAATGTTATTCACAAGTGAGCTAAAGTAATCACAATTGAGTCAATTTGATAGCTGTCAGTTGTAATTAAAATTAATTTTTATTAATTTCGTGCAAATTAATGAAAATTGTGAAAATATAATGAATTGTTTATTTCATAACTATAACAACCTTTGGTAACTACGAAAAATGAAACACACCACGGTACAATTTTTATAGGCGAACATTAGGTATTTGTTTGAGTGAAATTAGTATATCACATTTGAGCGAAATGGCATTATAAAACTCGTGAGAAGTGTCCCACTTGTGTGCTATCACACGTTCATGGGTCAAACTTCTCACTGGCGTATAAACATGCGTGTCTCTTACTTATAGTATAATATACTACAGTATTTTTCACGAGCTATACTGTCAGAGGACGCCGATGTTGTCAGATTGTGAAAAATAACGGTTTGACAACTGTCAAATCTCGGCTTCAGGGGTTATGTGTATTTTATCACAGTAACAAATATGTGTTGTTATAAAATATTAAAATATGTGTTAAGCCAGATGTTTAATATCAGAAATGCTTGACAACACCGGACAGAATTGCCAACCTAAATCAGTTCTCTATCTGCATCCTCTCGTGCACAATAGGTGGGTTCTAAAGGTGGTAATGAAACAAAGTTAGTTATGACGCAACTGCTCTGACTCGTGAAAATTGGTATATACACCAACGTTTTCGCTCACCCGTTGCTATGGAAATGATTTGAATTGTCACAACAATCCCTTTTACATATTAAATAAGAGGATTGAACAAAATTTCATTATCTACGGTTATTATTCCCTGTTTAATTAATCATTTATTTTGGATCTAGATTTCTTATACAAAACGCTCTCTGTGAATTGTTTAGTTTAATGTTGTTGTGTATAAATACCTTTATAGTTTATATAACCGTAGCGTATGTTTAGTTACGAACAAACTGTGAAGAAAAACCAATCGCCGCCAACTAAGATTAATGTCTCCATCTAGCATTAATATTGTAAAAATATTGGAATCCGGTCGAAAATGGAGAAAAATTTACTGAAACCGAAGGTCTCTTAGTAAGACTTGATGTTTATTTTCAAGTCTTCATTACTATTAATAAAAAATATAACCTATATGTAAATTATTACAAATATTATGTTGAAGGTAATATTAAAATTGGCAAGTTGTAAAATGTGCCATAATATTAATTTTTAGGAAAAAGGGCAAGTGAAATTTGAGGAAAAATGGCCTTACATGCGTCCCGTTGTTTTAAAATTACTCAAGCAAGAACCAGTCTCTCAACCAGAATGGCAAGAACTGTTTTATTCAGTTCATTTAGTATGTTTGTGGGATGAAAAAGGGCCAGTAAAAATTAGGGACCACTTACATGAAGATATTGTACAGTTTATAAAGGAAGCTCAGGTACGAGTGCTAGCACAAAGGGAAGAACAAGCTTTATTAAAGGCATATATAGCTGAGTGGCGAAAGTTTTTTACACAGTGTAATTATTTACCGACTCCATTTCGACAATTGGAATCGGCTCTTCAGGGTAAATCTGCTTCTGGAACTTCTAGTGTACAAACAAGTGGAACAAAGAAAAATCAACATGACGATAGTATAGTACGTAAATTGATGTTGGATTCCTGGAACGAAAGCATTTTTAGTAATATTAAACATAGATTGCAAGAAAGTGCAATGAAATTAGTACAGGCTGAACGTAATGGAGAAGCATTTGATTCTCAATTGGTTATAGGTAAGTTAAAATTTTCAATAATTTAAAAAAATTACAATCTTTCATTTACGTTTAAACTTCTTAATTTTATAATTTAATATAATGTAATATATATTATCTGCTATTATATTTATTGTAAAAATATCTTATGTAAGACTTATTATTATTTATGATTTAAAATTTAACATTTAATGTAATATTTATGATTTAATAATTCAGTGAGCGGTTTATGCAACATTTAATATTTAAAGAAAGAAAACCCCAAATAAACAGGGACTGACTAATTCAGCAAATGTGTACACTGGTTTTCACTTAATATTTAACATTTAAGATTTAAAAAGATAAAGTTAAACCAACTTTTCTTCAATATTAAATCTTAAATTAGCGTTAAATCTTTTAATTGTGAATAAACTGTCACAAACATGCTTTAGCGCTTCTTCTGTACTATATTTTCTATTGTTATTAACTCGTTCCGGTTTTCTTGTAATTTCCATATACTTGGTTTTCTCTCGGTTTTATTTCTAAGCCTCTTTCTTTTGCTTCTTTACTAATCATCTCCATTGTTTTTTCCAAACTTTTCCTATCCCTTGCTATTAGTGTTGTTCTCGGCATATATTACCACTTGTATAGCTTTCTCTATTATTGTTCCTTGAATTTCGCATCGTTTCATTATTCCTTCTATTGCAATACTGAACAGTGTTACCGATAATCCATCTCCTTGTCATACTGCTTCGTATATTTCTATTTTTCGTGTTAGTCCTTCATGTGTTAGTATCTCTACTTTCGATCCTTCCATAGTCATGTTTATTAATCTTATCAGTTTTTTGGGTATCCCCATTTTCCTCGCATCTCTTGTAATTGGTTCTCTTTTAACTGTATTGCTGTCTTGTTTAATTATACATTATATTAAAAAAACTAGTTAATTAAACTATTTGTTAGAGCAAGCCTATACAAAAAATTATTTATTATGAAATTGGTGTTTATTCAAGCAGAGATATATGTTGCATTTGCTGCACCTTATTCTTGACCTCCAGTCTACAACACAAGGGATAGTTTTTATCTTCGCTAATGGGCCAATGATTAAAGCCATCATATCGATTTTCAGTACATGGCATAGCTGTTACTGTAGTAATCTTAGCCGGGACGTCTCCATCATCAGATTCATTTTCACCAACTGACATTCTCTTCTTTTCTCCTAGTATGACAAAGCAAATATTCACCTAAAGCAAGGCGAAATTTTAAAAAGTATTATATCTTTGGATTTATAATTATTAGCTTTGCAGTCATGTCTGTATTCCATCCAGCTATTAACAAATAGTAAATCAAATGAATGCAGAATGATTGTTAAGGTCCATTTTCGAGTTGTGAAGATTATTCTGTAACACTCGCATCATTTGATCAGTTAAATCGACGCCCCCCATCTTTTCATTGTAGGCCTTCATAACCTTTGGACTTCAGACATCCACATTCTTTGCTGACTTGTCGCATCTTTGAACAGTGGCCTCAGGTTCTATCCCAAAAGCAGTGATAGCCATTAGAATAGATTTATTGTCCATTCATTTTGTAATGCATATTGAACTATCATTGCTGACTCTATGTTCAGAAGCACCTCTCTTCATATTTTTGTCGAGTTTGAAACTACAATTGTTTACTCTGTTAATCATGATAGTTTCCGTGTCTTCTATTTTATGCTCATTTAATTTCTGTAGTAATGGTATTGTATAAAAATAACGATCAAAAAAGACGAAACTGTTGACAGGTAATGTTTTCACAAGAGTTATTACAACTGAAGCTCCTAAACCTAATTCTTTATCTTGTTGAACCGTGGTAGATTTCAAAATCCAGGACTAAACCACCAGACCTAATTAGCATACAATTTTTCAGACCTACTGGTCTTGGTTTACCTTATAATGTATTGTCTTAAACTGCATCTACCTGTGCAGGGGACCATTTGTTCATCAATTGAAAATGCTCTAATAGCAGACTTTTCTAATTCTCTGCATCTATTTCTTATCCATCATTGGCTGTACTTTCCACAAACGATTTTCCTTCCTAATTGCTTCAGGGACATTAACGACATCAATTACACGGAAATTTACACGCAGTAGGTCAAATCTATTTGCATTCTAATAATAATGGATACATGGATGTTTCAAGCAACCCATGATGGCATGCATGCTAAAAGATATTTTTATTTCTTGACCATTCGTTGCTGATTTCAGATCTCTTCTATTTTCTTGTAAATAATAACGAGCAGTGAAATCTGCACCTTATTCAAGAAATCATATCCTAAGTTTCTACTGAAATATAACCCCATGGTTTTAAAACCTCATTCAACTGGTTAAAATCGTCAGTTGGCCGTGGTTTACTGTTAAGCAGTATATTATAATACAAATGTGTAAGCAAACCTTTAAAGTACACGCGATGGGTTTAAAAGCACGAGGCGAAGACGAGTGCCTTTTAACGGAGCAGTGCTTTAAAGGCGCTTATACGCTATTTTTTACTATACCTGCCATATTATGAAAACTAAAATAAAATAAAAAAAAATGTTTACAAAACTTAATCAAATAAACTATGACATTGTTTGCCGTATGTGTCATAAATATTGTAGGCAATTGTAACAAATTAAAATACGCTGTACCATAATAGTAAATTAAAACACAACTATCATAAGCCATTCTATTGGCGCACGCACCCAGGGCTGTGGCCTAGGAGCGTAGCGACGAGTATCTCAATTGGATAAGTGCACCAAGTGACTTATGAACCGTGTGTTTTACACTATTTTTTCTATTGAAGAAAATCATTTTAAAATATCAACAAAATTTGCATCAAAACTGACTAAATTTTTGAATAAAACTTTTTAGATGTTTGGCTTGGTAATACTCAAATGTCATATTATAATGTCATTATAGTGTGTTATTTTCCAATAATGCACGTATTTTTAAACACGTTAGAAGCGGTATAATGCCCTAGAAGCATTATGAAATTAAACATAATGCATAGTTACGAAACAAAGGTGACTGAACAAACTTGATTATATTTTTTACTAAAATAAAAGCAAACCCACTTTGTTTATTACTAAAAATACGCATGACAATAAATGTCAAAAATAAAATTCAATACGTTTTTTTAATTGAATAACACACTAAAAGGACATTAAATATAAAGGGCACCACAGGTGTTACAAGAATAATGCTCTCAGTCAATGTACATTTCTTGGGCGAGAGGCCCTCTGGAAGTTCACTGTTGACCTCGGGGAATTATTATACCCGTAACACCCTTGATAACTTAATTACTATAATCGCACGACTTAAGAATGTTAGATAATGTTATATTCCGTTATTCATTGTTACTGCTCAGTGAACACCCATATTTATGTTTACAGTATGAATTGAATCATTTACAGCTATATTCACCAAGCTCTGTTAAGTTACTACCAGAGAGTTAAGTTAATAAAGCCTGTCCGGTAGAACTGAACGGGTATCGGATTAACAAGGAGGATTGTCAATATATGGTTCTATTGTGCTTGAAACCGCCTTAATGCTTTGCTGTCTCGTACTTATTGTACGTGACAAAGAAAGATGGATATATTATGAATAATGCCTCTATTTCTGCCGAACAAAAGCGTTTGCAACTTTCACACATAATGACAAGGCAATAAGAATCAGATGCAGGTAGAATAGAAATTCAATAGGTATAATAAAATGCCAGTGGTTCTCAACACTGCTTTAACATTACATTTAAAATTTATGGAAGAATGCAAGTTTTTATAATAAACATTTATAAAAGCCATTCATAATAATGAATATTCGATTAAGTATAGGTATTTCAATTTACATTTAGAAAGTTCATTGTATACCATTCATTGTATAATAATCGATTACTAATTACCTATAAGTAATTTCAATTGACACCTTTCACTTATACTTATAACAACAATAACAAATACATTTTTATTATAGTTAGTAAATATTAATTAAATTACAAAGATATACTTTTATAATTAAATGTAAAAATTATAATTGTCATTCTTTTTCTTCTTTAAAATAATCGACTGTATTTAAAACTAATTCGCGAATTTCTTTACTCAACTTTTTCGGCATTATATTAATGGTTAGTTTATATAAACGCTTACTCAAAGAATAATGATAATATAGATATTGCAGTTGTTTTATTTATACCTATATGTACCTACTAAATGGTATAATAATCTATTATTAATTACTTATTGTTACAGTATTGCATATTTATTTGGATTCTTTTGTAATTGGAGTACACTAAAACGTCATTACCATACTTAGGTATACAATGAACTTTCTAAATGTAAATTGAAATACCTATACTTAATCGAATATTCATTATTATGAATGGCTTTTATAAATGTTTATTATAAAAACTTGCATTCTTCCATAAATTTTAAATGTAATGTTAAAGCAGTGTTGAGAACCACTGGCATTTTATTATACCTATTGAATTTCTATTCTACCTGCATCTGATTCTTATTGCCTTGTCATTATGTGTGAAAGTTGCAAACGCTTTTGTTCGGCAGAAATAGAGGCATTATTCATAATATATCCATCTTTCTTTGTCACGTACAATAAGTACGAGACAGCAAAGCATTAAGGCGGTTTCAAGCACAATAGAACCATATATTGACAATCCTCCTTGTTAATCCGATACCCGTTCAGTTCTACCGGACAGGCTTTAACAGTTTGTTAATGTGACACTTTTGTATTCACAAATGACTGTTAATAGTTAACAGTCTGTTTAATTATCTAATAAGTTAACAGCTAGCCATATTGATCTGTTAACCTTGGTAACAGACATAAATACTTAGGTATTATGTATGTGTCAAAATTGTTTGTTATAATAAATTATTATTAACACTTAAAAAATATATTGTATTATTAAAAATTGTAAGTAGTGAAGTGGGAAATGGACAGACAGAATGGACTTTCATTATTTATTAAATTCATCTTCCGAGGATATCTAGTAACGATCCAATGAAAAATAGCCAAAGAACAAACTAATTTATTGGAAGATTTAAATGAAACGATTTCGTATGTATAGAAGTACAATTACAAGATTGTCTAATATGCTACAAGCAGTGTTAGAACTGGTCGACAGATTAAATAACCCAATATCTAAAATAAATCAAATATTAATATGCCTACGATTTTATTCTTTTTCTTCTGCAAAGAAGGTTTTAATCCATTTATTGAGGTGGATCATTCCTCTATTCTTAAATTGTCTGTACAATCTGTGATTTACCTTGGCTTCATTTACTATTTTCTTCTACTTCTTCCTGTCTTGAAATTGTCTTGTCCAGTCTTGTATACCCATGGTTCTTAAGTCTGCCATAACCGCGTCCCACCATCTTATCCTGAGCCTGCCTCGTTGTCTTGTTCTGTGCGGTTTCCATTTTGTAATCGTCTCCAACATATTTTCATTTTCATATGCCCAAACCATTTGATTCTTTGGGATTTTATGAAGCGTACTATGTCTTCTCCTTTAATTTCTTCGTTTCATTCGTGGTTCATCATGCTCCTATACTCTTTTCTACGACTGGCCCTAATATTAATCTTACTATTTTCCTTTCAAATCTTCGTAGTTCTTCTTCTCTTTTGTGAAGGTTACTGCTTCTACTGCATATGTCACAACCGGCATAATTAGTGTCTTGTATATTTTTATTTTGGTTGTTTTTGTTATTCTTTTATTTTTTAATATTGCCTATTTCGCCCTATTTCCTTTTATATTTCAAATTCATAATTCCTCACTTGCAAGTATTCCCATTGTTTTCCATGTTTCTGTGGTATGTCATGTATTTTGTTTTATTTGATTTATTCGCAAACCTTTTTTTTTCCTCGATATCCATCTTGGTTACTTTCCTTGTTAGTCCTTCTGATTTTGTTATGGTTGCCAGATCGTCTGCGTATGCTAATACTTGGCATTCTTCTCTGATTATTGTGTCTTTTCGATTCACTTCTCTTATAATCGCTTACATTACTAGGTTGAATAATGTGACTGATAGAGTGCCTTTCTGCTTCATTCCTTTTGGATTTTAAACTCCTTTGTTCGCATTCCTTTTATTTCTACCTCAACTTCTGTATTTTCGAATGTCTTTTTTATTAGTCTTATGTTTTTTTGGTATCTCTAGCTTCGTCAATCTGTCTATCATTTTCCCTCTGTTTACTGAGTCTAAGGCGCACCTAAATTTTTTGATAGCATGTATAGGCTGTTCTTATGTTCTGTCACTTTTTCCAGAAACTGCTGCATAATATGTATTGGTGCATTTTATGCTACAGGAACGTTTAAAATTAATGTCGGTGACCACATCAATGTGTCCCAATCAACTGTATCCCGCATTGTTCTAAATGTCACTAGACAAATTGCTACCCTACGTTCTGAATTTATAAAATCACCCGACACCAATGAAGAAAAACGAAGAACAATACTGGGATTCTACAAAATTGCAAATTTTCGAGGGGTGATTGATGTAATAGAAACATAAAAAGGCAATCAAGGAGAAGTATACCTTAATAGAAAAGGATATTTTAACATAAATGTTCCAGCGGTTTGTGACTCCAAATTAAAAATTGATGATATTGTAGTTTGTTGGCCAGGATCAATTCACGATACTACTATATTTAATGATTCTCATATAAGAACACAGTTTGAGAGTGGATAATTTTTAAATTATTACCTTCTACTGGTTGGGGGTTACCCCTGTACAACTGATTTTCTCCACGACTGTTCAATAATACGTTCATTCCTTGTAAATTTTCAATTGAAAAATGATGTACATTCGTCCACTAGTTGAGGAATATTTTCATTCTTCCACTAGTTGAAGAATAAAAGTAATCAATCACAACGCAGATCTTACATGTATCTCTAATAAGAATTCGCGATTAACAAAACTTTCAAGTAGGCGTAGCAGAAAATGCGAAATAATTTTGACATTGACGTCAACGTAAATTAATTTTAATTGACAGTGCTTCAAAATTTGAAAAGAAAACATGGATTTTTAATGTTCCGACAGTGATAATAATCTAATTAGTAACCCACCCGACTTACTGGAGATGGCACAGCATACTGTTTCTAAATTATTACCAGAAAAATCAGAAAAAAAATGTACAACGGCATATAAGATATACATGGATTGGCGTATTGATAATAAAACGAGCTCCTTTTCAGAAAATGTTCTATTGGCTTATTTTACGAAACTGTCTGAGAAGTACAAACCATCAACATTATGGATAGAATTTTCTATGTTAAAAAGCACACTTATTACAGATAATGATGTAAGTATGAGTAAATATTCAAAATTTCGTTCATTTCTCAAGCGCAAATTGGAAGGATTTACTCCAAAAAATCGAATACCTTTACCCTAGAAGAGATAAATGAAATTATAGAAAAAGCTCCCGATAATGATTACTTAGTAACAAAGGTAAGAAATGTGAGAAATCCATATATAATTGATAGTACAGACATTGATGAAACGTCTTTTGGTTTGATAAAAGAAACACATTTTTACATAAAATTAGAACAATGATGTTTTTATAACAAAATTAGTAATGTTTTATTATCTGAATGTTTTATAAATATATACAGGTTGGACCAATTCTTTTAAATATGTTTTATCTTGCTATTTTTTGTACATATAATATAATTTTTTAGGTTGATTTGAATGTGGGATTAATGGGTGCGTACCGTACAAACAAATTATATTATTCAATGCACGTTGAAGAGGTTCAAGACCTAGTAACTATCTCTGAAACAAAAACAAAAATTGTAAGAAGTTTTACAATAACTGGGCGTTTTTATGAAATTTATAAAAAATATGCAGATCTCCGTCCATCATATGTTACAATACCTTCGTTTTTTTTAAATTACCAGAAAAGTAAATGCACCATACAAAAAATTTGGATTAATAAATTTTGTGCTATGGGAAAAAAAATAGTTACCTATTTGGAATTACCAAATCCAGAAAAATATACCGGGCATAGCTTCAGGAGATCATCTGCTACTTTACTGATTACTGATTGCTGCTGCTGGAAATATTACAGCACTAAAAAGGCATGGAGGTTGGAAAAGCACCACTGTAGCAGTGGGATACATAGACAATTCAATTAAAAACAAACTGAATACAGCAAATAAAATTATAAAATCCATTCTACCAACGAGCACAACTACCCAACAACCACCTTTGTCATCCTCAGCATCATTTAACTCGATGAATAAAAACGTAAACTTAAGAGTCCAATCCAACACCCCTAAACTTCACTAATTGTTCAAATATAACCATACATATTAACACTAATAAAACTCATAATTAAATGTTACAGTCATCAATTTTTAGATTGTTTGTTAATTTTTATGTTTTAATAATAAACCTTTGTTGAAATACTTTAAGTTTTTATTAATTTTTTTAAGTATTCTGTAATAACAGTCATGTGGAAACTATAGCTTCAACTCTCATAGAATGACACCTATTATTCACTCGAATTATTCAGACACGAGCGGTAGCGAGTGTCTGAATATTAATTCTCATGAATAATAGCCATTATTCTGTACTTGTTGAAGAATATACTATATTCATAACAATTCCGATTGAAACATTCATAACACAAAATATCATACTACATTTTTAAGGTTAATTTATGCGAATTTTTATCGTTGATTTACATTGCTGGAGCAGGTTTTCCAAGATTATTCTAGTAACTTTTGAATAACCGTTGGTTTACTATTTTAACTTTGAAATGTGATGGTGAATACAAATTTATTTTAACAGACTGTCAAGTACTAACAGTTTGTTACTTATCGAACTGTTAATTTAATAATGGTGAATACACTGTTAACCGAATACAACTGATCAATATGCTTCTACTCATTAACAGTTTCTTATTAAATTAGGTTCATAATTCAAGTCATTCAAGTATCAAAGAAGACGTCCATCAGATAATAATGTAGTTGCATCCAATTGAATATTATTAAAGAATGAAAACATGGTAAACTTTTGCAAAATGTGACTTAATTATACATTTTCCTAATATATTATCTGAAAAAAGTGATATATTTCTTTTAAAAATTATAGAACCATACCTATGTATACATAGTAATTTTATTCTTGAAAATGTTCTTTCTAAGGTTATTAAATATGTATTTATAAAAATGTATTTTTCTTAAATTTAATAGGTTTCCTAAAAATAATAAAGCTCATAACATTAACTTTCTGTCGAAGTTTACACATGTTATAATGTTTGATTAAATATCGAACCAGCTGACATGTCAAAATATTACTACACCAGAACAGTCACCAGAAATGATGCTTCTAAGAAGCTTCTAAATGCACTACAAACGATGTGTTTAAGAGTCCTTAGACACACCTAATTAGAAAAAAAAAATTAAAACACGGCTGTCAAGAAACTTTAATTATGAATTTGATTTAATGTTGTAATTACTACCTTACCATAGAATCCTTAATATTCGGTCTCCGATTTTCTGAGCTCGGTAAGGGTTGCCGGCGACCTTTCCTTCATCCTTAATTTATTTTCATCTTTATTCTTCCTTCTCACCCTCGCTGTCTTCCTATCGGATTGAAAGTCCAAAATCAAAAGTTACAAAAAAGATGGCTGTGGTTCCTAGGGTAATAAATACCGGACGTAAAATCCTGCCCCATTTGGATGTCCGAAATGGCAGGGCCCAAGCGACCTCGTTCATCGAAAGTTCTAACTTTCTGATCCACTATTACAACAACCACGGTATTAGGTCTAATCCTAATGCTGTTCACCAACATCTTGAACAATTACAACCTGACATTTTGTTTCTATCTGAAACACAAGTTCCTCTGAAAGCTCCGATTCACTCGACTTGCAATATCCCCAATACAACCTTCACTCTAACTTTCAATATGAGTCATATATCAAAGACAGCATTGCTTGCAAGAGCATTTCTTCCTTGGAAAATAAAAATTTTGTCATGATTTGGTTTAAACATTCTGGTTCTAAATTTGTGAAATTTTACTACTTCATTTATAGGTCTCCTAATGATAGTAACTTTCAACACTTCTCCGATTACCTTAGTTTGAAAGTTCTGTCTCAGTTTCCATTTTGCGATATCTCAATTGTAGATTTCAATGTTCATAACTCTGATTGGCTTCCAGTTGGTCATAGTGCAGAAACATTTGCTATTGCTTGTGATCTCACACAAATGATTTCTGAACCCACAAGAATCCCTGATAACCCTAGTCATACGCCACATCTTCTAGATCTCTTTCTTACATCAAACCCAGTTGTTTATAAAACGTTTGTTTTCCCCCTCTAGGTCCATCTGATCATTGTGTAATAGAAATAATTTCTGCTGTCCCTAATTCTGCTGTTCGCAACACTAATAGAACCTTTTGGTGTTTTAAGTTAGGTAGATGGAAGAATTTAGGAGACTTCTTTGCAACCTTTCCATGGCGTGAATATTGATTTGGATTTGGACATTGCTCTTTCGGTATCTGAAGTCATCCTCATGGGCATGAAGTTATACATTCCCAAAAAACAGAATCGTATAGGTCATTCACGTTCCCTACCCTGGTCCAATAAGGCTTGTGCAATATCTCTGAAAAATAAATCTTATATTAAAGGGAAATCTAATAAAACGGTTGAGAGTTATGCAGAATACGTTAGTGCTTGAACTATCTGCAAAAGTGTCATCACTGCAGCTAAAAAATTGTTTGAACAACGAAAATGTAATGAACTAGCTACATCTCCTTTGGACAGTCGCAAATTTTGGTTTTTAGCTAAAGCCATTAGTAAAAACTTTGGTACATCTCCATTTTCTCCCCTTACTTCTTTTGACGGATCTGTAGTTGCTGATTCTGTAGACAAAGCCAATGTTTTTGAGGGTTTATTTACATCAAACTCGTGTGTCAATGATTCTGGAAAAGATGTACCCCTAGTCAACTCTTCTTCATACGCTATGAAACCGATTCATTTTCAGTACAAGCTCTTAGATTAGAATCGATTATCAGTAGGCTTGATCTCAATAAGACGATTGGTCCAGACGTTATCCCAGCTTTTGTTTTAAAGAAATGTTTCCCCGAACTAGTACCATTCCCATCTAAGCTCTATTCGATCTCTATGTCTTCTGGGGAGTTTCCTTTATCATGGAAGTTAGCAAATGTTCAACCTATTCCCAAAAAAAGGCAATAAGACCGATCCCTCGAACTACCAACCAATAGCCATCAGTTCTATTTTGTCTAAAATCATGGAAAAAGCCATCAATCAGCTACAGCTCTTGTTCCTTGAAAGTAACAAACTCCTTTGTGACCACCAATATGGGTTTAGGCAGAGTTGTTCAACAGGTGATCTTCTTTCATATGTGACCCAAGTTTGGAATAATACATTAGAACAATGCCTTGAAACAGTTGTAGTCGCTTTAGATATCTCAACGGCATTAGACCAAGTTTGGCATGTGTTTACTTGCCAAACTCACCTCGTTTGGGTCAAATGATACGCTCAACAACTGGATTTCTAGTTTCCTTGATAAAAGACGAATACGTGTCGTAGTTGATGGCTTTTTTTCAAAAGAAGTTAGCATTAACGCGGGTGTACCACAGGGATCCGTTACAGTGCCTACACTTTTTCTACTGTACATAAATGACCTTATTTCTTCAACAACTAACCCCATCCATTGCTTTGCTGACGATAGCACTCTTCACTGTAGTTCATCTCAGTCTACTCATAGTGATAATCCACCTTCTATGTCAAATCAAGAAATTAAAGCTGAAATGGCAAATTCAATCAACAAAGACGCTCATCAACTGGGTTTCTAGTTAGCTTGATAAAAGACGAATACGTGTCGCAGTTGATGGCTGTTTTTCAAAAGAGGTTTGCGTTAAATCGGGTGTGCCACAGAGATTAGTTATAGCGCCTACACTTTTCCTGCTGTACATAACTGACCGTATTTCTTCAATAACTCATCCGATCCATTGCTATGCTGACGACAGCACTCTTCATTGTAGTTCATCTCAGTCTACTCATAATGGGAACCTGCCTTCTCTCTCAAGACAAAGCTGAAATGGCAACTTCAATCAACAAAGATATTCAATGTATTCTCGAATGGGGACGCAATGATCTAGTTAAATGTAATGTTAACTCAGTGTTGCCTTGTGTCCGCCAAAAAAGATCGATCATTTCCTGTTGTAAGTATGAACGGCTCAGATCTTAACTTTTCAGATCCACATTGATACAAATCAAAAATCATAGATCATTTTCATTTGGACAAATGATTTAAATCAAAGATCGTTTTGAATATATAAATTATTTAAATCTTTTTTACGATTTAAATCATTTTAGGAAAGATTTAAATCTTTTTAAGCGATTTAAATATTTTTTTGAAAATTCGAATTTTTTTAAAAGATTATTTTAAAAATTTGAATCAAAGATAGCAGATACTAATCGTTTTGTAGTGTATAGTGTATAAAGAAAAAAATACTCTTTTAAGTAATTTATTGAAAAATACAAAATAAACATATTTTACTAAAGAACGCATTAAACAATAACAGAATAAATTTTTTAGATAATTACTTTATATATCTCTTTAATATCTCTTTGATTTTAACAAAACAAGATTTTCGAAGTTTTTGTCGGTCAATGCATGCCGACGTGGAGAATCAATAAAAGTAGCAAAGGAGAACATTCGCTCTACGGGAGCCGAAGACGGTAAAATGCAATTATATTTAATAAACATTTTCTTTAGAATAGCATATTTGTTTAATATGCCTAATTCATTGGAAGGGTCTTGCAGATACTGAAGAAATTGTAATTCAAATTCCTGAGAAATAGACGGTGGTCCATTTACTGTACACATTTCTGATATATTGCTTAATTCAAAAAAATCTTCAACTTCCTCCTGATCTATTACTTCATGCGCGACATAGTTTTCAGCACTTTTAAATTCTTTTGGCGCATTTATTACTATGTTTTTAACTTGATTCTCTGAAGAACAAAACTGGTATTTTTAAACTAATTCAGCCACCTTAGCTTAAACTGTGGCAAAAGTGTTGAGGCTATTATGGCCATCTCTGATTGACTGTTATGCTTAAAATATACCGAAAATCGAGTTTCAATGGATTTAATGCAGACTTCAATTAAAAATCCAAGATATCGATGGTAAAGAGATTTCATTTTTTCATACTTAACACGTAAACTTCCAATCGTTGGCATAACTGTTCCAAAGTATGTAAAATTTTCTTCTTGAAGAATATCTATGGATAAGGCCAAAGGTTTTAGGATGGCAACATATTCTTCCAAATAATCTATCTCATTTTCTTTAAGCGAATACTGCTTTATATTTAAAGTTTCATACAGGGTATTTAGCTTTTGTTTTTCTTTCAAAATTTGGCTCAGAGTCATAAAAACTATTCCACCTTGTTGCTCCAGGGTAGCTAAGGTGATGTCCTAGTATTTTTTTAATTTTGTTTTGCTGATTTTGGACATCCTGATTTATTCCATAGTTGTGTACAGTTGTTAATGATATTTGTATGTTTGGATCTTATTTTATGATTTTTATTTATGGAATTCATTATATCCGTCGTTGCAATTAGGTTTAACGATGAGTAGCGCATCTAAAATGATTTGGCAAGCAAACAGGTTGTTCCTGTTCATTTTCCGTTACTTCACCAGGCTCAAAAATAATATCTTGCAATTAAATTTTGTCATTATTGTCATCCTCATCATCATAATCCACTTGAATACTTGGAATTGAATTTAATAGAACTCTCGTTTGTAAGTGTACCCCATATTCCTTAAAGGCTTTTACAAAGTTGGCTCCATTATCTGTAATGGTAGCTAATATTTTAGGCACATTAAGCCCAAATTCGATATATATTTCTTCAAGAATCTCAGCAATTTTATCAAAAGAATGTGTACCAGAGAAGCGCCTGCAGGCTAAGGCGACTGATTTCCTTTTAAGGGCATCAGGGTCAATCCAGTGACAAGTTACGCCCATAAAACTTCGCTTTTTAGAGGACCATATATCTGCTGTACTGCATACAAAATTGGTATTCGAAAGATTGGCTTTAAGTTCTTCCACCATGTTGTTTTTTAAAACTGCAATTTTTCTTATAATTGTAGTTCGTGACATTACGTTTAACTTCATTCCATCGAATAACTGCACAAAATAGGGATTGTTAATTATAGAAACCGCGCTCATAGAATTAACAACAAATTGAATAATTCTGTGGTCAAACGGTTCTTGAGATATAGTTTTTGGCTTGTCAAAACTGGTTCTAATATCCAATTGTGTTATGGGTACAGTTTTAAATTCTGTATTTTTTTTCTGAACGACCTGTGCTCGTGACTTTATTTTTTTCTGACTTTTATAAAGTATGTAATCATTATACGCTGTTAAATGTTTATTTTTTAAATGTCTAAGGAAGTTAGTGGTTGACGTACCTCCCTTTTAATATCTTTTTGTTTGGGCATTTCTGACATTGGGCTGATATTGCTGCATTTTCACCGCGACTGAGAATGTTAAAAAATGTTCCATCAAACAAAACTGATTCACTTGATGGTTGTAGCGGACATTGACCAAACTCAGTAGGAATGCTGCTCGATGATTCTTGATGGCTAGGACACGCGTTAGTTCCATCAGTATCAGTATCGGATATAATGTCTACATTATGTACTGGCTTGCTACTCTTGTTTGAATTAGCTTTAAAATAATCAGTTAACTTATTTTTCGTTTTTGTATTTTCTAAGTTTGGCTTGTATTCAGGATCATCCGAATCATCTGTGGGTGCGTAGGGATCCAATATATCTTCAGATTCAGACATGACTATATCAGTTTCCTCCATTTTTCCGATTGCTATTCTGGTAGGGTAGATAACCTGTAAAAAATAAACATTACATTTTAAACAAATTCGTATTTTAAGAGTTCTTGTTCAAGTACCAATAAAAATATTTTTATTATTTTATCATAAAAAATTAGGTGTACCTACATAGATTATGATGTGTACAGAGTTTTTCGTATATTTTGGAGCATCACTAGAGCCTTTATTTCAAGACCTAAAAAAACTTTGAAATACAAAAGTCGTAGGATTTTTTCCGAACAGTCAGAATTTGTCATCGGATTAAACAAATGAAAATCGAAACGCTGTCAAGAAAATACTGATTTTGGTTCTAAATGGAATATTTAGTATATATTCTTTTAGATTCTAATTTTAAAAATAAGAAATTGGTAAAGATGTGAAATATTAAAATAAAATTAACTTGTCTCGGTATTTATGAACGCAGGGCCCATTTTGTTAGAATAGATGCACATAAATCACGAGTTTTTGAGCACCCTGTATAATATTGAAGAAACTGTATTAGATGTTTTTTCAAAGTTACGCTGTTATTTTGGTAAAATATATGAATTAGGTATATGTCACGATTTTTTTGGAAAATTGAAATAAAATTGACGTGTTTCAGAGTTTTTGAAATTATGCTCTTATTTTGATAAAATAGACGATTTTATTTATAATTCACGATTTTTTTAGACACACTGTACATTGAAAAAATTATGAGATGCAAAAATAAAATTGACGCGTTTCCCAGTTTTCAAATTACGCTGTTATTTTGACAAAATGGACGAACATTATAAGCTCCAAAAAACTAAAATCTACGGGTTTCAAATTAATTAAATTGTGCTGGACTTATCATCAATCAAATTACCCCTTACCTCCTAGTTCTCCGCCGTACGTTCGCTTTTTTAGAATCGTCAACTGAATTTTTACACAACTGTCCAGAGTCCAACTCACTATTTAACACAAAACACAAGCTTAAAACTAATATAAAATGTTATTTTACTATACTTAACTAAAAAACTTCTTGATACTTCTGATACGACGACACAGCAAATAGGCAAATGCTAATAATACAATGACAACGCACGGTTGCAGGTCAATTTAGGAATACACACGACACACTAATATAGAGAGGCCGGTCTGCCACCCGTTTATGCAGGAATAGACAAGTTTGCGATAATGCCGACAAATCATGAATCATGATTTTAGCCTTTTAATTTGTAGTAGTTGTAGTGTTTTGTTTCATTTAAATCATTTTAGAAAGATTTAAATCGTTTTAAAAAGAGTTAAATTGTTTTAAAAAGATTTAAATCATTTGGAAAAGATTTAAATCTAAATTTTTAAGTCAAAGATCAAAGATACCTTTCAAAAAGATTTAAATCATAAAACAAAGATCATTTTCTGAAAAAAGATTTTAAATCAAAAAAAGTATTTAAATCAAAAAAAGATTTAAATCTCAACTGATTTGGACAGCTCTGGATACATAAACTACTACCTATTTCATTACATGGATATACCTTTTACAGCAGTGTTTGTTTTTTTGTAAAACTCTTGAAGGGGATTTACCGACCACCAGTGTTTCAGCAACTACATATTGAGAACCATGCATTGTTACAATGTTTACATTTCGATAGCATTTGCAACTGTCCTCATCAGTAAATAGGGAAAATTTTATTAACAGATGTCACTGTGAAAGAAAGATGTGCTGAACAAAATTTCCACGGCACGCTTCGTTTCTGATATAGAGTGATTTTGAAAATTTTTCACTTAGGTCCCCTCCCCCTTGTATTTTTGTTAGCAAGTAACATAGAAATAAAGTGAGAACTGATGCTCACAACATATTTTTACGTAGAATCAAGTGACGTACGTATAATTATTGCCGTTTCTTCAAAATAACCCCTGTATACTTTTTCACAATATGATTCCATTGGTCCCCGGCTTTTCAAAATTATATAAAACTCTATAGTTCTTTTCAAGATTTAGCTCGAAATATACGTTATTACAAATTTAAATTTTGTAATAGTTGATCATTGCAGAATCTGAAGTAAGAAATAATTTAGCTGTCAGATTTTAGATGTTTGTGAATTTTTGTCTGTTATTCTGATTATTTGCTTTAATGTTTATATTTTTACCTTAATTGTGGGAAATTCATTCGTTGTTAATTATGGCAGTTAATGTAACATTTGAAAACCCAGAAAAACATGACATGCTTGTTTGTTACATCAATTGCAGACATAGTATTAGAAATGTATTTTCGCGTGTATCTATCTATCTTGTTACTTTGACTGACAGTGTATAAAAAAATATATCTAATAGATATCCAGAGAGACGACAGTCAAAAGAGAATATTTTCAAGAATAAATTCAAATCTAATTGAACACGACTCTTTTTATAAATCTCGTTCAATAGTCTACAACAGAGAAAAGCGCGAGATTGACGAAATAAATATATTATCGTCAACCGCAACAAATCCAAATACCTCTTGCAGAGACATAGCCTGTATTATTGGAGTGCCCAAAACAAGTGTTACAAAAATTATCAGAAAACACAAATATCGCCCATATAAATTTCATGAGGTCCAAAACTTACGCCTGGGTAATACAGAACGTCGTAATTGATATTTACAAAATGCGAACAGATATGTTCATTTTGAAAATAATATAAATAATAAATTTTGGTCTGAGAATAACCCACATGCACTGTTTTCACGAGAACGACAAGGAAGGTTTGGCATATGTATCTTTGTATGATATTGGGTAGTAAAATTGTATATGAAGCTTTTGACGGAGGCCTTACTGCTAGTAGATATCTACAAATTTTGGAAAATAGTGTACCCGAAATAGGTAATGTGTGAATTATATTTACAACAAGACGGTGCTCATGTCCACAACGCTGAAATTGTTAGAAACTATCTACACAACAACGTTCCAGATGTCAAACTTTGGCGGATCTACGCAACGCCGTTTTCAGGACTTTTATGGAACTACAGTTGAGGTCTGTTATTTTAAATCCAATAAGGTGGGACAGAACAATGTGTGAGACTTGTTCAAAGCACAATGGCGATCAATTTGGACATTTCTTATAAGCTAGTTTTATTGCTACATTATCCTATATAATTTTGGCCCCGGCGAACCGTTAAAAAATTTAAATTTGTAATAACGTATATTTTGAGCTTAATGTTGAAAAGAATGGAATCATATTGTGAAAAAATATACAGGGGTTAATTTGAAGAAACGAAGATACGAGGGGGTCCCAACATGACAGGAACGAGAAAACCGCAACTTTCTATCTCAAGCCGTTCTTGAGACACCCCGCAAAACCATTGTAATCGGGACACACGGTACATTACTTAACAGTAATTTTTTTTATGAACGTCTAACTTTTTCTTTCAAAATTAGTATTTATCCATATAGTTTACGTTTTTTGAGATGCATTAAGGGGGTGGGTATGTTTTCTCTATCGCTGTCATCCATCAGACAGTGATTATATATTGCAAGCTGCCTTTGTTAACTAAATTTTATTGAAAATGCACGCCACTGGTCTTTATGGGTTTTTGGAGATTTTAGTACTATAACTGTATGGTCTTTTCACACTGTTTAATGTTAGTTACTCTACTGTGAGTCCCAAACTTTTATTTTTTATTTTTGACTGCGTTTTTTTTAGTGGTAAAATTTTGTATATAGAGTGACCCAAAAATTAGTTACGACCACCAACTTGATTTTGTCAAATGGAAACACCTGTTTTTTATTTCATTTTCTGAATCTGCTTTGAATTCTGAGTAAATCTCATGTACTATGTCCTATACCTAAAGTCAACAGATTTCGAGGAATTTACAATTGAACGTATCAACAATTAAGACTGTATCAAGGAAGGCGGCTTTTGTTTTCTGTCAAAAGGAACAATTTATTAAAAAAACGCAACAACAAATCAAATCAAATGGTCATTTTCCATTTGTGTACGTGTTCTATCACCAAATCCAATCATGCAGAGAATTTAAATTTTTTCTCATTCCATTAACTTCAGCATTTCGGAATGTTGAAATAAATTGACATACACAATGAAATGAAAACATCTACCTATTGTTTATAGATCACCTTGGATACGATTATTTTGCAGGTGTTCTTGATAGTTTCATAAAGACAATATGTAAATATCTTGAGATCTGTTGACTAAAGGTATAGCAGATTCTGAAAATGAAATAAAAACAGGCGTTTCCATTTGACAAAATAAAGTTAGTGGTCGTAACTAATTTTTGGGCCACCCTATACACAAAATTTTACCACTAAAAAAACCGCAGTCAAACATAAAAATGGACGTGTCCGAGCGTTTCTCTAAAAACTAGACCCTTGAACTTTAAATGAATTTAGACAACTTCTGGGACTCGGTATAATCATTAATAAACATGTTAAAAATATAAAATAATTTATTGGTCATTGGTCATCATTTCTCTTCATTTTATTTTAATTTATGCACTATTGTGTTACTATCTAAAAAAGGTAACTTTGGACTCTCTAAAATGGGTTCATTGTATGCAGGGGTGGTAAATCACACACTCTTTCAAAACCAATATTGTGATGAGTATAAGTGTCTCTCCAGCGGACCAATTCACTCGTACGGCTGCACCCCTCTCTGCCGAGATTCTAGGGGCGCTGTTGGAATCGTAGATGGACCAGCGCCTGCAGGCACCACACATACCGGCACGCCCGGAAATCTTCCGGCTTCCCTATATTTATAACTGAAATTCTGTTATGTATAGAGTGTGTAATATGGAGTAATTGATGACGTTAATAAAATTAGGAAAATTCTTATTTTCTTCAGACTGTGACTGATTTGCCACTAACTATTGTTTTTTAACACCACTATTTGTAGTAGTTGTACACAATTTTTTAGTTATGTTTAAGTATAATTTACTAGAAATCTGTTAAACCATTAAATAGACCACAATACCACATTATTTCAATCAGCACGCATCAAAAAAGATATAAACACCCTTGTATGTCATTAGAAGCAGATTTATGATTTTGCTATTGTTCTTGTTATATAAATATAAATCTGCCATTTTATTCATTTATTCATGAGTAGTTGTTTGCTACAGTAACAATAAAACATGGTATTACTTTATGAATGATTGTATTTATGATTTACATTTTAAATACAAAACAGTAGAGTATAACAAAATACAAAAAAATTACAACATACTGTCTGACAGATATCTTTAAAAAATGTCTCAATGTTCTAAATTACCTTTTTATAAATACTGTATTATGGTAATATGGGACACTCCTACCCTTAAGCAACGAGAAAAATTGTGCCAAGAACAGTTGTGCCCTCATGCGTTTAGTAATAATAACTGACCCCTAAAAATATAAACTATAGGAAAGTCTCCAGTTATTTTAATATGAATTTCTGAATACTGGAACAAGAATAATTCACGATTACTGCAGAAAGGTCTTAATAATTGATTAAAAATGTATATTAAAAAAACTGGAAAAACTAAGTAAATTTTATATCTTACAAGTATACTACCTCCCGTACAAAAATACAATAATTAATCAAACAGTTATTGAACAACGTAACTATTAACTACAATAAAGAAATAATGTAACTGCACATTTTTTATAAGTATTCGCCCCGTGTACAATGATCCGTTTTAAAACTACTTAAAACTAAATACATAAATAAAATTACAAAGCCAATATCACTGATGTAACATTTTTTTGGCCTTTGTATTTCTCTTGTGCAACTTAGTAGAAAAGCCATGAGTATATCTTTTCACAAATCCATTTATTAAAAAATTCATTTATCCACAAATATGTGTCGACAAATATTGCACAGTTCATTATTATCAGGCAGTTGTATATATTTACATAACATTGATTTAATATGTATCGAAGTTCTCTTTAAATTTTCTTCAAAATGAGTTTGACGAGTAGTATACCGGGTGTAAATCAAATAGAGGTCACCCTGTGACTTTTGAACGGGTCGTTAGATTTTATTCAAATTTAGGTGGGTTATACCCACCAGTTTGGGATATTTACGCAACAAAAAAAAAACAATATGTCTGATTTCCGCAAGAACTGAAAATTTAAATGGAACACCCTGTATATTTTTACATATTTGGATTCTAGGGCTTCAAATACATACAGTTCATCTGTCAAATGTCAACTTAGGCGCCATTTTAATTTAATTTTTTTAAATATTTTTTAATTTTATATCACAATATTATTTTTCCTAATAATTAGTTTTTGTGAAGTTTGTAACGATCAAATTTAAAAATTAATTTTAACTAAAACTCAATGTTCCCAATAGAAACATACAAAATAGTAAAAAGATATGCATAGTAATTTCCTTAGTTCCTAAATAACGCAGTAATTTTTAATTTTCTAATTTTTATTAACACAACATGGTTCTGAAGCCGACTCTGTCAAAGTAAAATGGCGTTTGAGTTGACATTTGGCAGATGAACTGTATGTATTTGAAGCCGTATAATCCAAACATGTTAAAATTGTTCCATTTAAATTTTCAGCTTTTGTGTCATTTCGGAAGTCGGTCATATTGTTTTTTCATGTAAAAAAATCCCAAACTGGCTCTAATATAATCCATCAAAACTTGAACAAAATTTAACAACCCGTTCAAAAGTTACAGGGGTGGTCACAGTTTGATTTACACCCAGTAATATGGTATGGCCAATATCCAGGGCACATTTATTAGGAAACAGCTATATATGGCATTATTGTACTTCTTCATTGTAATGTGGATGGTTTTAATATTGTACATGTCTTCTTCTGTACACATTCGATCAATGCGTTCTTCATATAATCTGGTGCAGGCTCAGCCTGTAACAAAGAATGTTCAGTTTATAAAGGACCACGCACTTTTCTTATGCAAACGAGAGCACCGTCAAATTGTCTGAATTTTTTATATGTAATAGTACTTGATGTTCTCATCAAAAGTCTTCATGGGCCCAATTATATCTTATAGCTAGTTTTCGATATACAGGGCGTTGAAGTTCAAGATTCCAAAATGTTTAAAATGCGTACCAAAAGTCCTTTTAAATATTTTAGAAAGTTTTTGGCTGATATATGAAGCGAAAATACACACTTAATGATCAAAATAAAAACATTGATAGTTACAGGGCGATTCAAGTCGTCACAGACCTTTTCTGGATAAAGCATGTATTTTTACATTGCAAATACAGCGTAAAATAACATTCAAAAAAAAGTTCCGTCAAAGTTTCTGAATATTTAATATAGTGTACATCTCGATGTCCTATTAAACGTTTAGTCTATAAAATAAGGGAAATGTTACAAATTATTTATTTTCACATACTGCGTTAGATTATGGTACTATGTTATTGTTTAAAGGTAGACTAATAGAGTCATGCTTACAGGGTGATCCCACTTGGAAGATTATTTTCTTCAGGTGCTAAATAATAGAAACTAGGTACATATTACCTACTTATTTTATAATAAAAAAATCTTACGCTTCAATGTGGGTTATTGATTGGGTTTTACATATAATACAGGGCCATTCAATACTCCATTTACAAAAAAGGTTTCATGTTTGAAGATAAATTTAAAAATCAGATTATGCACTCGTGTTTACCTATATGATAGATGCAGAAAGGGCTGTTCACTTGATCGGATTACAGGTAAGTCGAACTGTGACATATTTGAGTTTTGTTTATTAAACCTATAATTTAGATGTTAAGCTAGTTTCCACGGCACCCGTGAGGTAGAGCGTTTGGCACGCTTTTTTAAGTGGTATCCCCTGTAGGCATATTCCACTGATATTTATTGCAATTGTTAAAGCTATGGGAAAAGAACTGCAGTTATTTTATGAGGCTACCACTCATAAATTAAATTAAAGAAGAAGTCCAAATAAAGTATTAATGAGCAAATGATTGATTCAATTGAAAAAAAGGCGATAACGTCAAGAATTAAGTAAAATTAAAATATTTAATAGTGGTTGCACTTTAAATATCTTCTATTATGGGACTGAGAACAATATTTTCTGGTAATAAACGGTTTTCAGCATCCTCAACACAATTTACTAGACGTGTTGATGGTAACATTAGATTCTGGTGCCTAGCATATCCAAAAATTAGGTGCCTCTTCGTATGCCAACCACAACATATACTTAGTTGCGTTTCTAAATCTAGAGTAAATTCTAAAACGTAAAAAGTTGGGTTCCTCTCTTAATTCATCAATTTCTAAAACATTAGGTTCATCTCTGTAGTTTATCTTGTATATATGACGGGCTTAAATAAAGATAATAAGGGCCAACTAAATCTTTTAGATAATTGATATCCAACCGAGGAAATTCAGGAATATGCATATTATTTAGTTGCTGCCAGCGACCATTTCTTAAAGCTACATTTTCAGTTCAACGCGTGTTAGGATAACATTTACATCATCTAGTTTATTTAACATTTGAGTTGCCATCTCATTTGTTTCCGGTATATTTATTATTGGATGAAACTTATTTATTCATGCACCAGCAATTTGATAAAAATCACGCAAGTTGGCAGCGTGATGCTTAGGTATGCATCCTTTTAAAAACTTAAAATGTCCATTTCTGGATTCTATAACCCAACGAGTTTTAGTTATCAGTTTTGCTTTGTTAGCATCACTAGTAGATAATTGACGTTGGTTGCGTGGAAGTAAAGATGGCATATATGAGACCACGATCTTCAAATGTAGCAATGGCGTCTTTGTAGCCTATTACTACATATCCGTCTTCAAACCAGTTTCTCATTCCATCAAAATCATTTTGTAAACCCTGCCGTAAACTCGCAGCATCGTTATTTTGTGCGTCAGAAAAATAGGGACCGTTAACTGCTAGAATGTAACCACCAGGAGCTACTGTAATTTCTAACTTAACTAAATGCTCTTTCTTAAACGAGCAATATGACTGACGTAATATTCTAAAATTACTGCTCTTCTCAATGGAGTTATATGTACAGTCTACATAAACAATTGCTCTCGGCTTACCTAGTGAAGGGTTATAGAGCCTAATTACAAATTCGGGTACATGATTGATTATAAAATTATCCCTTGTTATTGATCTGAATCCGATTTTGTTAGATACAAATCTTTGCATAAGTGAGACGCGAACATTAGAGATTACTAAACTAGTGACTTGTCTCGAAGAATAATTAAAAAGTAATTTTATAAAGTTATCAGATAACCCATGTCTTAACTTGACATGAAAAGCAAGTAAATTTTTTTGTCTAATATTTCTTTTATATTACCATATTGCAGTTTGTTGACACAATGCATACAGTTCTTGACAATAGTATGTAAAACCCAATTAATAACCTATACTGAAGCGTAAGATTTTTTTAATTATAAAATAAGTAAGTAATATGTACCTAGTTTCTATTATTTAGCATCTGAAAAAAATAATCTTCCAAGTGGGATCACCCTGTAAGTATGACTCTTTTAGTCTAACTTTAAACAATAAAATAGTACCATGATCTAACGCAGTATGTGAAAATAAATAATTTGTAACATTTCCCTTAGTTTGTAGTTTTTTTTTATTACTATAAATATGGTATTTTATAGACTAAACAAACGTTTAATATCTCGAAAAGTAGCCATAGGATATAATTTTACCATCAGGAATTTTGAACGAGGACACCGAGATGTACACTATATCAAATATTCAGACACTTTGACAAAACTTTTTTTTAATGTTATTTTACGCTATATTGCAATGTAAAAATACATGCTTTATCCAAAAAAGGTCTGTGACAGCTTGAATCGCCCTGTAACTATCAATCTTTTTATTTTGATCATTAAGTGTGTATTTTGGCTACATATATTAGCCAAAAACTTTCAAAAATATGTAAAAGGAACTTTTTGGTACGCATTTTAAAAATTTTGGGATCTTGAACTTCAACGCCCTGTATATCGAAAACTAGCTATAAGATAGAATTGGGCCCACGAAGACTTTTGATCAGAACATCTATTACAAATCAAAAATTCAGACAATTTGCCGGTGCTCTCGTTTGCATAAGAAAAGTGTGGGGTCCTTTACCTGCAATAATAGCAAATACGAATAGTAAGTAGTTCAATAGGTAGTATTCACATCATTTGTAACCGGTCCAATATAACCTCCAAAAATTGTACGTACAGTTCGCGATCTTTAGGAAACCTATGAACTGATTTCGACTTGTTTATAATGCCGTAATTACAACAACCATATATTGCACAAATTCTTCCACTCATGATAGTTTGTATAAATGCGAATAAAAATGCGAATAATTCATATACTGGATTAAAATTCAAAACTTCAACAAAATTTACCTTTAAACATACGTTAAGTCAATTTGTACGTAAATTACTTCTAGCTAGGGGCGCTGTACTGTTGTGTAATTTGTGTACATAACCTCAAAAGTTGGTGTGAAACTGTCGAACTAAGACGTTATAGCATTAACAAACGCACATAAAATGCTTTCTCGTGGAAAATTGATGGTTAATAAGGCTCTGGAAGATCTTGAAAGAAAAGAAATAGTTTAATACATAGAAAATGGTATGTAGGTATACGCAATAATAAAATATTATTAGTACTTATTTTTCCTTGCTATGTGTTCAGGTAAGTAGAGCTACTATCGTTGTAGTTACATCTGATTTATCAAGCATTTCTTGTTTAACACAAGGATAGCGGAACTTGCAATGAAAAATTGTCTGGGCAAAACAACTCCACGATTTCAGTTGATATTGAGGACAACATATTGTGTGGGAGTACATACCATACTGATTTCTTATCTTCTGACCCATCAGCTGCAACAGAACCAAGCTGTCAAAACGCAAGTGTCGAAGAGAAATCAGATGAAGGTAACTTTTATTAACAAAAATAACTTTGATTTTGTTTATTTAAACATTTCTATTTATTTCAGATTCTAGAGATCCTTGTGATGGAGACTCCAGTGATGAGTACATTCCTGAAAGTGATGAAAGTTCTCTGAATACATGTGAAAATTCTGAAAATGGGAAGCAATTAAAAATATTCCAAGAGAAATAACCAGCAAAATTACAGTTACTACAGTAGAAAACCTAGATTTAAATAAAAACTACAATGATACGCCATCAGATGTTAAAGCCGGAAAAACTAAAATCAAAAGAAAATCAAAACTATTACCAGATGAACCAAAAATTTGTAAAAAAAGAATTAAACAACCAGAAACTTGGAAAAGACGTGAAGCTGCAGTTAACAGAGCACGAGGTAAAAAGTACCTATCTCAAAACGGACATGAAGTTGCTGAAAAAAAGTATGCTTTGATAATAATTTATGCAGTGAAAAATGTCGATTAAAATGTAGTAATGAATTTAACAACGACATACGACAATCTCTTTTTAATGAATTTTATCAGTTGGATATAAACTCTAAAAATTCCCTACTATTTAAAAGTATTGTTGGCAGGCCTACTAAGCGAACAGTTAAATCGGCAAAAAAACATAAATCTTTCACCTACGATTATTTAATTACAAGAAATAATAAAGAGATTAAAGTATGTAAGCCTGCTTTCTGTGCGCTTTTCCAAATAAGCAAAAAAAAAGATGGAAATAATTCAAAAGAAGTTAGAGACAGGCTCGTCAGCACCATCACTTGACCAACGTGGACGTCACTTAAACATGCCGCATAAAATGACTGACGAAGTGGTAGACTACATCAAAGACCACATCGGAAAATTTCCAGCTGAGGCCTCCCATTACTCCCGCAATAGCAATCCCTATAAGAAGTATTTAGCTCCTCAACTAAACATGTCTATTATGTACAGACTATTTACAAAAATGTGAAAATGAAAATAAGCCTGGAAATTATAAGATAAAGAAGACTTCTTATGCAAATATATTTTCCACTGCATTCAACTTATCATTCAGTCACCCCAAAAGTGACACTTGTAGTAAATGCGACTGTGGCGAATCTAATGAAGAGCATCGGGAAAACATTAAATGTGGCTTTGATCTATTAAAATCTGACCGGGAAATTGCTCGCACAAATGATGATATATTATATTTAACTATTGATCTTCAGCAGACAATGCCCCTACCCAAATTAACTACTTCCAAGGCATTTTATTTGTGCCAGTTGTGGTTCTATAACTTGGGTATACATGCTGTTTTAACACATGGAGAAAAACCCTACATGCAAACATGGACAGAAAATTTAGCAAATCGAGGTAGCATTGAAGTAATCAGTAGTTTGTGGAATTTCGTTCAAAACTGTGATCAAGCTAAAACCGGAAATCCCTTACGAATATGGTCCGACTCATGCGCTGGTCAAAATAAAAATTTTCAAATAATATGTTTTTTTCAATTTTTAATTTTAAAGAAATTTGTTATATCTATAGAACACAAATTCCCTGAGGTTGGACACACCTATTTGGACTCAGATCGAGATTTTGGACAAATAGAAAAAATTCTACAAAAAAACGAAACAATCTACGTGCCTGTCCAATATCGAGATTTAATAAAACAGGCATCCAAAAAAGGTTCCATGATTAATAATATGGAGCATCTCTTTTATAATTTTGAAAAGTTAGCTGCAAGTATGGGCCTAATAAACAGAAAAAAGAATACGTTAAATGAAAAAGTTCATTTTTGTGACTGTATAGAATCCAAAAATTTGGAATCTACATGTACAAAGAATCATATGATCCTTATACGCCATTTAAGGAGGTAAATTTATTAAAAAATCCGTCACGTGTAGAAGTATCAGAAGTAGAACTTGTCAGATTTACTAATACAGTTGGAAGTATATCTAAAGAAAAACTGGAAAACTTCAAAGAACAAATTAAATACGTTACTGAACAGCACCGTTGGTTCTACGATCTTTTTGTTGAACCAAGCTCAAAAGCACCCCAACCGCCAAAGAAAAGGCGCACTAAATAGAAGTCAAGTTTTTAGATATAATTTGCTAAATTCTTTATATTGTCCTAGAATGTGTATGATTAATGTATTAGTTTGATTTCGTGTTTATAAAAATAAAGACGTTATAAATAAATTTATTGACTCCTATTTCAATTAAGTTTTTATTATAATACGAAAGTGCCAGGATACTTAACTAAATTGCTGTTTTCTCAAAACTTAATTTTTGTCACTTGGCCCCTTTATCCACTAGCCCCTTCAATTATCAAAAATTTTTTATTGTATGTACGTTGGAAGTTTGAATAATTCACAATTTACTTATTACTATGACTTTGCCATTATTAGCACTTAGATGCAATTAACCTCCTTCTCTTTAATTTATGTTAATTTAACTGCCTAAAAAACAACTTTCCTATATTACAGTCTTGTGGGTCTGTATGAAACTTGAAAAATTCGATCGTGCAGGCACCTTGCCACAAAAGTGACTGGTTACATAAATATACAGGGCTAGTATAAAGTATGGAACCCCCTGAGTATCTCCTCAACGGTTTATTATTTTTTAATAAAATTGATCTAACACCTCTCGATTTTTTTGTGTGGGATTATTTGAAAAATAAAGCATACAGAAGTAAACCCACAAATTTAAATGGGTTAGAGTTACGCATAAGAAACTTATTGCTACAAATGCCGAATGATTTGCAAAATTCTTTGCAAGAATTTGAAGACCGTTTAGGTTATTGTCAGATAGCAGAAGGGCGTAATTTTGAACATTTATTATAATTTTTGTAATTCATGTTATTTTTGTTAAAATTAATAAATTGTTAAGTTGCCGAATTTTCAATATTTGTTTTCATTAGTCATAACCCAAGAACATCGATAATCGAAATAATTTTACAACACTTCTCGAAAACATGTTGCCGGGCAATAAAAATATGAATGTAGAGGTTCATTGTATCCAAAATTAAAAAATGTAAAAAAATATACATCTTGAAGAATTACAACCTGATATTTTGTTTCTATCTGAAACACAAGCCTCCTCTGAAAGCTCCGAGTCACCCGACTTGCAATTTCCTCAATACCGCCTTCACTCTAACTTTAGATATAAAGGAGCGTATGTGCCTACATTAAGGACAGAATTGCTTGCAAGAGGGTTTCTTCCTTAGAAAATAAAAATTTTGACGTGATTTGGTTTAAACATTCTGGTCCTAATTGTGTGAAATTCTACTGTTGCATTTATAGGTCTCCTAATGACAGCAACTTTCAAGACTTCTTCGATTACCTTAGTATGAAAGTTGACTATCTCCTGTCTCAGTTTCCATCTTGCGATATCTCATTTGTAGGCGATTTCAATGTTCATAACTCTAATTGGCTTCAGTTTTCATCTACTACAAATCCCTCTGGTCATAGTGCAGAAACCTTTGCAATTTCATGTGATCTCACACAAATGATTTCTGAACCCACAAGAATCCCTGATAACCCTAACCATACTCCACATCTTCTAGATCTCTTTCTTACACCAATCCCTCTTGTTTATGAAACTTCCGTTCTTTCGCCTTTAGGTCTTTCCGACCATTGTCTAATAAAATCATTTCTACTGTACCTAATTCCAGTGTTGTTCGCAAAACCGATAGAACCTTGTGGTGTTTTAAGTCAGCTCGATGGAGTCATTTACGGGATTTCTTTGCAACCTTTCCATGGCGTGAATATTGTTTTAAGTCGTCCTCTTCTTCGGACATCGCTCTTTCAGTATCTGAAGTCATCCTCATGGGAATGGAGTTATACATTCCAAAAAACAGTACCGTATAGGTCATTCACGTTCCCAACCCTGGTTCAATAAGGCTTGTGCTGATGCAATATCCTTAAAAAATAAATGTTACATTAAATGGAAATCTAATAAATCGGTTGACAGTCATGTAGAATACGTTGGTGCTAGAAATATCTGCAAAAGTGTCATCACTAAAACTAAAAAGTTGTTCGAACAACGAAAATGCAATGAACTAGCTACATCTCCTTTAGGCAGTCGTAAATTTTGGTCTTTAGCTAAAGCCATTAGTAAAAACTTTGGAACATCTTCATTTCCCCCCCTGACGTCTATTGACGGATCGGTAGTTGCTGATTCTGTAGACAAAGCCAACGTTTTTGTGGATTTGTTTGCATCAAACTCGTGTCTCAATGATTCTGGAAAAGATGTGCCCCTAGTCAACTCTTCTTCATACGCTATGAAACCAATTCATTTTCGGTACAAGCTCTTGGAATCGATCATCAGTAGGCTTGATCTCAATAAGGCGACTGGCCAGACGGTATCCCAGCTATTGTCTTAAAGAAATGTTTCCCCGAACTAGTACCAGTCCTATCTAAGCTCTATACGATCTCTATGTCTTCTGGGGAATTCCCTTCATCATGGAAGTTAGCAAATGTTCAACCTATTCCCAAAAAAGGCGATAAGACCGATCCCTCAAATTATCGACCAATTGCCATCACTGCCATTTTGTCTAAAATCATGGAAAAAGCCATCAATCAGCAACTGCTCACTTTCCTTGAAACTAACAAACTCCTTAGTGACCACCAATATGGATTTAGGCAAAGTCGTTCAACAGGCGATCTTCTTTCATATGTGACCCAAGTTTGGAACAATACAGTAGAACAGTCCGGTGAAACAGTTGTAGTCGCTTTAGATATCTCAAAGGCATTTGACCAAGTTTGGCATAACTGTTTACTTGCCATACTCACCTCGTTTGTGTTAAATGATACGCTCATCAACTGGATTTTTAGTTTCCTTGATAAAAGACGAATACGTGTCGTAGTTGATGGCTTTTTTTCAAAAGAAGTTAGCATTAACGCGGGTGTACCACAGGGATCCGTTACAGTGCCTACACTTTTTCTACTGTACATAAATGACCTTATTTCTTCAACAACTAACCCCATCCATTGCTTTGCTGACGATAGCACTCTTCACTGTAGTTCATCTCAGTCTACTCATAGTGATAATCCACCTTCTATGTCAAATCAAGAAATTAAAGCTGAAATGGCAAATTCAATCAACAAAGACATTCAACGTATTCTCGAATGGGGAAGCAATAATCTAGTTAAATTTAATGCTAACAAAACTCAGTGTTGCCTTATGTCTGCCAAAAAAGATCGATCATTTCCTGTTGTAAGTATGAATGGCTCAGTTCTTAAGTTTTCAGACTCTATTACTCTATTGGGTATGACTGTATCTTCAAATCTCTCATGGGTTGACCATCTTCTGTCAGCTACCAAAACAGCTGCTCGTAAAATAGGCTCTTTGTACAGATCTAAACAGTACTTTACCTCTCGACAACTCCTGCTGTATAAGGCCCAAATTCGGCCTCATCTGGAATATAATTCTCACCTTTGGGTTAGTGCTCCCCAATACGCTCTCGATATCGTTGATCGTATTCAAAAGAGAGCGATTAGGCTTATAAATGACCCGTCTTTAACTTCTCACATACAGTCCCTTGAGCATAGAAGGATGTTTTCAGTTCTTTCTTTGTATTATCGTTATTACAACGGCTATTGTGCTGGTGAATTACATTCTTTGATACCATCTCCGGCTATCTTTGCGAGAAACACTCGGTTCGCTCATTCACATCATCAGTATGCAGTACAAATCTCCACTTGTCGTACAAAACGGGCGCAATCCACATTTTTCTACACGGCTTCTAAACTCTAGAATGATCTCCCTAGTTCCTGTTTTCCTCTCACTTATGATATGAGAAAATTTAAGGTAGCTGTTCATAGGCATCTATTGGCAATTCATTATCCCTCTATCCATCCTCCTAAGTGTTCCTGAGTACTTTAGCACGATAGGCCTAATTTAGCCTGTTCAGGTCCACAATTATAAAAAAAAAAGCTAATATCTATTTCCGGTGTAACCGGAAATGATACATCTTTTTACACCCATTAGTTGTATTAAATCAGGGTTGTAATTAATCAACTCTGACATTTAAAATTTTGAAAAGTCAAAATGCAGCAACAATAAATCTCCCTTACCTTCTATAGCAATCACTAATTTCTGCAAAATTATTTGTAAAAGTCATTGGTTTTTATCTATAATTATTATGTAAGACAGTATAATTTGTGTCCTGAGGGACAGATCATAATTTTTGTTAATTCTGTCAATATCATCTTTAACCTAATCTCAAAATTACCCATCCACACAGCTAAAATTTTGAAAAATCATGGTTACTTGATTTTGAAAGTGTACGCGAAACTTTTGAAAGGAAGAGTACATGCAGTTTAGGATTAAATTGAGTGAAAGTAGCTCCCTTGATTGCTCAGATGGTTAAGAGCCCTAGTCTAGATAAGTAGTGGTCGTGGGCCTTGCCACAAAAGTGACTGGTTATATAAATATATATGATTTATGGAACATCAGGCAAAAAGTAAAGTCTCTCGTATCATTATATTGCGTATAATTTTTGCACTTTACAATACAGCACGTTGGCATAGTATCTCCGCATAATAAAACGTAATATCTTGGTATTTTAAGGTTATATTATGTTATGATTTATACATATTGTCATGTTGCTTTTTGTATTTTGGATAAATTAGGAGATGGTGCCAATGTGTGAAGTCTTCTATTTTATATAAGAAAAACAAAACTACTGTAACCTAACATAATCAGATTAGATCAACAAAACTACAATAACCAAACAACAGTAGATTAAATAAACAAAACTACTGTAACCTAAGAGAAAAAAAAGTGCACGATCCGGGAATCGAACCCGCACCAAAACCGTGGAAGACGACTCCTACCGCTACACTACCAGCTCCCTAGCAGTTTGGCACAATGTGGTGAGATCAAAATTCTGCTTTTTCACGAGCACGATGAGTTTGATAATAAAAATCATGAGACTATTCTTAATAAATATTTGGTATTTAATTATTTATTATGTTGCCTAAACATTTTATATTGCCATATACCATAATTAGGGCGTCGTGTATTGAATTAACCCTAACTTCTGCACGGTGCAATGGGTATTGTTACTTTCATGTAAATTTTAAATCTGAATTAACATTAACAAAGGGCCCTGAAGGAATCTATCCTAACCTAATCTAATCAAATTTGATTAATAAAACAATTATTTTAAGAAATACAAATAAATATTCTATTGGCAACACCGCAACAATGACGGAAGTCAGGGTTAATTCAATATACGCTAATTTATAAAACTGCATTGGAGAAACTTCATTTAAAATATCAACAAAACACAACTATTACATAACATTTTAATATAAATTTGTAACAATAACATAAAAGAAACTAAAACTCAACTCAATTTAATTAAACTATGGTAGTAGAAACCAATTACACAAAAAATCGAAAAAAAAGGAACTTTCCACAATAAACGTCATCCGCCATTTGAGTTCGAAGATTTAGCATTAGCGATTACCGCATGCATATGCGCATTACACATCCTCCACTGAAGCATCTGAAGTTATTTAATAACGGCACAGGCGGCGCAGGTGTCCAGTAGCGTAGCGTATTAAAATATTTTTTATCTAATGGCATGTCATAATGACAACGTTATGTAACTTAATTTTGATGACATAAGGAAGCTCATTATGGTACTTAGTCCCATAATGAATAAATAATGTATATAGTTATGCATTTTGAATAAACTTTTTTGATCTCACCATCACGTTTTTCATATAGAATTTCATTATGGTACTTAGTCCCATAATGAATTCATTATGGGACTAAGTACCATAATGAGCTTCCTTATGTCATCAAAATTGAGTGACATAACGTTGTCATTATGACATGCCATCAGATAATAGTAATTTATGTAATAAGGATCATAAAGACGATCATTATGGTACAAGTCGTGAATGTTATCGTACTCGGCTACGCCTCGCCCGATAACATTCACGACTTGTACCATAATGATGGTCTTTATTATGCTTATTACATAAATTACTATTATGAGATATTCTTGCTATATAATTTATTATTAGAGAGCGTAAAATTGTATTTGTTTAATTTATAATGATGTTCAAATGCAAAATACGAAAATCATGAGATTTTATAGTTAAATCATTAGATCGTGAGATGAAGAGCAAAATCATTGAAACTCATGTGAAATCAGGAGATATCACAATACTGCGTTAGGCATTGAAAGTGATATTTAAACCATTTATAAAAATACCTATTTATGTAGATAACACATGCTCAATTTGTCATCGGCAGCACATTACTATGTCTTCCTTCACGTCCTATATTCCTTTGTTTACCACCTCATGATAAATTTCTGATTGATGGTTACTGCGCGTTTTGAGATTGCTACACCTAGTCTTTTTACATCATGATTGTAATGAAGCATTACTTATGCATTGCCCATATTTTTTTGTGTGGAACCCATCAATTATCTTTCTTCGTGACTACAGGAATTGAATACTAATATCTTTTCAGTTATCTATAAATTCTTGGCTTATCTAGATATTTTGAGCCATAAACTGCAGAAGTATATTCCAACTACTGTGAAAGTAAAAAGTTTAGTCATTTCACTTTGAAGGCTTATTTTACAAAATTGGTGGTGTCGATTTGCCCAAAATGTTTACTATTTAACAATTGATATATTACTAAAATATGTAAATTCGAAGTGTTTAATTGGCGTAGTTTTAAAACGGTTGAATTTGATTTACAAAAAGATACTATAAATCGTATCATTTTTCAACACACTCGACTTTATAAATATTTTATTTTTCAATGCAAATCAATAAAATTCGAAAATTAGGTAGTTCGGTTCTTTCCGAACCTATTACCAAAAAGAAATTGTATCAAATTATTTTCATTTGCTTGTAAATAGCCCAAACAGGCAAACATGACCAGTTCTCACTATGTGAAGTAGGTAAACTTTTTTGATGTCATAACATGAAGGAATTGCCTAAATAACATAAATGTAAAAATATTTTTTTAAAATATACTCCTAATTGTACGATTATGCAGTTTTGAAAAATGTGCGGTTATTGAATAAGGATGGCAAACACGAGCAGGTAAATCACAAGTTGCGTTAATGTTTGAAAATAGTGTAAGCTGTAAAATATTTTTAATAGTTTCATCTCATAGAAAATTTAATTCTTTAAAGAAAAGTTCCTGTAGAGTTTTTACCTAAAATAATTAGGGAAGCAGGAATTCGACCCGGTATAAAAAAAACATCCAAATCTCGTTTTAGGCATATATGGGTTAAATGAAACTTAAGAATAAATGTAATCCTATTAATAAGATACGGATTTAGCGTGTCCTATTTTACCGATTTTGATGAACCTTTTTTTAATTTTAACCCTGGAATGCTACACTTATTTCAGAACACGCATCTGCTACACAGGGGTATGGGTGTACCCCAAATAAAATATGACTTATTTTGACCAACGAAAAATTTATTCACTTATAGGAGAATAACAACTTTAACAACAAGTCTCCAAGAACACTTTTAACGCAAACACATCATGAATTATTCATTCGACACACATTGAGCAAATTTTTTTTTGATGTTGCAAACAAATGAACTTCTTGCACACGGCACAACTTACTCTCGATTTTCGATCTTCCCTACTGGGGCAAAGAGCACACCTACCTACGGTTACTGGTGGCCTAGTAGGTATTTCTTCTGGAGCAGTTATCTTGAGGACCCTGCATATGGTTTCGTGAAGTTCACGCCTCAAAGTTGGAGTTTCCAAACGACTCATCATGTGCGGTCTGACCAGTTCAAGGGCGAGCTTCTTCAGGTATTCTCTCCTGTTGGTAATAATTTCTTTATCTGCTTCACGCAAAAGAATCATTGAATTATATCCCAGAATGTCCAACAAATTATAGAACAGGCATAATGGCCAGCGACGTGTCTTTCTACCAGTAGAGTAAGTGTGACACAGTTGGTCTAAAGTATTTACTTCCCCTTTCGTAGAATTATAAAATTGAATAATTTCTGGTAATTTGGTCGTATATGGTTCATCACCTTTTTCGTGCATTGTCGAAAGCATAATTACAGTTTTTTTATTTCTCTTGGTTGGGCAGTATGATAACAGTGTCAGGTGTCCACTGCAGCAAAACATAGCAGAATTTATTTTCCTCTCATTGAGTTTCAAAAACGACTCAGGAATTTCTTTTTTATTTTGCCTCATAGTAACCATAACGGTAATTTTTTTCTCCAAAAGATGTGTTGCAGTCTGAACAGAAGTGAACCAGTTATCCATGGTCAAGTTCCTATTTGTTCCTTGAAAAGAACTGGTTAGTTTATCACACTAATACTGAGCGACAGGAACATCAGTTGGTGTGGAACCTTTTCGTATATAAATTTCAGCATCAAGTGTGAAACCTGTTTTGGCATCACAGGACATCACAATCTTGATTCCATACTTATCGGGCTTTGAAGGGATGTACATTTTGAAAGGGCAACGGCCTCTGAAACCAACCAATTGTTCATCAATTGTAATATATTCTGAAGGAACATATAACTCCTTTATTTTGTTGATTGACCTCTCAAATACTTCTCGAAAAGCTGCAAGCTTGTCGGTTTCTTTTCTCTGAGCTCTGGTCTCTTTATCGTCAAAGCGGAGGCAATTTACCAAAAACCTGAAACGTGCCTCGGCCATGGTAGCACGAAATAGGTATTCCTGAGTCTTTATCAAATAGTTCCTTCGTAAATACTCCGGACATTTTCATAACACCGGCATAATAAAATAGTCCAAAAAGTGCTTGGAGTTCAACACTGTTTGTATCCTTGGTCCAAGAGGGTCTCTTACCTACTGTCGTACCATCAGCTGCATCGGCATCTCTGTCATCGTTTCTATTTGCATATTTCAATCGTTGAACTTGCACTTCGTTATTAGTATATTGTGTGATTTTGTCTAGATTTTCTTTGTGAAACATAATTTCCAAGCTTCAATTCCCGATTTTATACGTTTTGCATCGTTTTTGTTTCCAGCAAATGCAAAATGAGATTTCTTTGTGTACGACGAATTGCGCCTTTCTTGCCTGACCACATAAACCCATTCTTACCCCTTAGTTTGGTAGGAACTGGTAAAATTTTCACCATACCTATGTTAGTCGCCTGTATTTCTGCCAATGGTGTATTGTCATCTTCTGAATCCGCATCAGATGGCGAGGTATCCTGAGTCTGCTCTGGTGTGACAGAAGGTGTGGATTGGCTTGAACGTAATGTATTTCGTCCTCTTCGGCTCCTCTCTAAAATCAGGTATAACGGCATCTTCCTCGTCGCTATCACCCGAAAACTCTCTGAATCAGACTCGTAGAGAATGCGATGAATTTCTTCCACGTCTTTACGTTTTGTAAGATCGAAGAACTTATTCTGACCAGACATTATTCGTGTAGCCTAACAAAATTTATAACTATAAAAAATAAACTATAACAGTTTCAAAGAAACTCATAAAATTAATCGCTGAAATTATACTAAATGGTATAATAATCTATTATTAATTACTTATTGTTACAGTATTGCATATTTATTTGGATTCTTTTGTAATTGAGTACACTAAAACGTCATTACCATACTTAGGTATACAATGAACTTTCTAAATGTAAATTGAAATACCTATACTTAATCGAATATTCATTATTATGAATGGCTTTTATAAATGTTTATTATAAAACTTGCATTCTTCCATAAATTTTAAATGTAATGTTAAAGCAGTGTTGAGAACCACTGGCATTTTATTATACCTATTGAATTTCTATTCTACCTGCATCTGATTCTTATTGCCTTGTCATTATGTAAAGTTGCAAACGCTTTTGTTCGGCAGAAATAGAGGCATTATTCATAATATATCCATCTTTCTTTGTCACGTACAATAAGTACGAGACAGCAAAGCATTAAGGCGTTTCAAGCACAATAGAACCATATATTGACAATCCTCCTTGTTAATCCGATACCCGTTCAGTTCTACCGGACAGTTTATTTAACAATTGATATATTACTAAAATATGTAAATTCAAGTGTTTAATTGGTAGTTTTAAAACGGTTGAATTTGATTTACAAAAGATACTATAAATCTATCATTTTCAACACACTCGACTTTATAAATATTTTATTTTCAATGCAAATCAATAAAATTCGAAAATTAGGTAGTTCGGTTCTTTCGAACCTATTACCAAAAAGAAATTGTATCAAATTGTTTTCATTTGCTTGTAAATAGCCCAAACAGGCAAACATGACCAGTTCTCACTATGTGAAGTAGGTAAACTTTTTGATGTCATAACATGAAGGAATTGCCTAAATAACATAAATGTAAAAATATTTTTTAAAATATACTCTAATTGTACGATTATGCAGTTTTGAAAAATGTGGGTTATTGAATAAGGATGGCAAACACGAGCAGGTAAATCACAAGTTGCGTTAATGTTTAAAAAATAGTGTAAGCTGTAAAATATTTTTAATAGTTTCATCTCATAGAAAATTTAATTCTTTAAGAAAAGTTCCTGTAGAGTTTTACCTAAAATAATTAGGAAGCAGGAATTCGACCGGTATAAAAAACATCCAAATCTCGTTTTAGGCATATATGGGTTAAATGAAACTTAAGAATAAATGTAATCCTATTAATAAGATACGGATTTAGCGTGTCCTATTTTACCGATTTTGATGAACCTTTTTAATTTTAACTGGAATGCTACACTTATTTCAGAACACGCATCTGCTACACAGTATGGGTGTACCCAAATAAAATATGACTTATTTTGACCAACGAAAAATTTATTCACTTATAGGAGAATAACAACTTTAACAACAAGTCTCCAAGAACACTTTTAACGCAAACACATCATGAATTATTCATTCGACACACATTGAGCAAATTTTTTTGATGTTGCAAACAAATGAACTTCTTGCACACGGCATAACTACTCTCGATTTTCGATCTTCCTTCTGGGGCAAAGAGCACACCTACCCACGGTTACTGGTGGCCTAGTAGGTATTTCTTCTGGAGCAGTTATCTTGAGGACCCTGCATATGGTTTCGAAGTTCACGCCTCAAAGTTGGAGTTTCAAACGACTCATCATGTGCGGTCTGACCAGTTCAAGGGCGAGCTTCTTCAGGTATTCTCTCCTGTTGGTAATAATTTCTTTATCTGCTTCACCAGAGCCACGCAAAAGAATCATTGAATTATATCCCAGAATGTCCAACAAATTATAGAACAGGCATAATGGCCAGCGACGTGTCTTTCTACCAGTAGAGTAAGTGTGACACAGTTGGTCTAAGTATCTACTTCCCTTTCGTAGAATTATAAAATTGAATAATTTCTGGTAATTTGGTCGTATATGGTTCATCACCTTTTCTTGCATTGTCGAAAGCATAATTACAGTTTTTATTTCTCTTGGTTGGGCAGTATGATAACAGTGTCAGGTGTCCACTGTAGCAAAACATAGCAGAATTTATTTTCCTCTCATTGAGTTTCAAAAACGACTCAGGAATTTCTTTTTTATTTTGCCTCATAGTACCCATAACGGTAATTTTTTTCTCCAAAAGATGTGTTGCAGTCTGAACAGAAGTGAACCAGTTATCCATGGTCAAGTTCCTATTTGTTCCTTGAAAAGAACTGGTTAGTTTATCACACTAATACTGAGCGACAGGAACATCAGTTGGTGTGGAACCTTTTCGTATATAAATTTCAGCATCAAGTGTGAAACCTGTTTTGGCATCACAGGACATCACAATCTTGATTCCATACTTATCGGGCTTTGAAGGGATGTACATTTTGAAAGGGCAACGGCCTCTGAAACCAACCAATTGTTCATCAATTGTAATATATTCTGAAGGAACATATAACTCCTTTATTTTGTTGATTGACCTCTCAAATACTTCTCGAAAAGCTGCAAGCTTGTCGGTTTCTTTCTCTGAGCTCTGGTCTCTTTATCGTCAAAGCGGAGGCAATTTACCAAAACCTGAAACGTGTCTCGGCCATGGTAGCACGAAATAGGTATTCCTGAGTCTTTATCAAATAGTTCCTTCGTAAATACTCCGGACATTTTCATAACACCGGCATAATAAAATAGTCCAAAAATGCTTGGAGTTCAACACTGTTTGTATCCTTGGTCCAAGAGGGTCTCTTACCTACTGTCGTACCATCAGCTGCATCGGCATCTCTGTCATCGTTTCTATTTGCATATTTCAATCGTTGAACTTGCACTTCGTTATTAGTATATTGTGTGATTTTGTCTAGATTTTCTTTTGTGAAACATAATTTCCAAGCTTCAATTCCCGATTTTATACGTTTTGCATCGTTTTTGTTTCCAGCAAATGCAAAATGAGATTTCTTTGGTGTACGACGAATTGCGCCTTTCTTGCCTGACCACATAAACCCATTCTTACCCCTTAGTTTGGTAGGAACTGGTAAAATTTTCACCATACCTATGTTAGTCGCCTGTATTTCTGCTCAATGGTGTATTGTCATCTTCTGAATCCGCATCAGATGGCGAGGTATCCTGAGTCTGCTCTGGTGTGACAGAAGGTGTGGATTGCTTGAACGTAATGTATTTCGTCCTCTTCGGCTCCTCTCTAAAATCAGGTATAACGGCATCTTCCTCGTCGCTATCACCCGAAAAACTCTCTGAATTAAACTATAAAAATAATACTATCAACAGTTTTCAAAGAAACTCATACAAATTAATCGCTAAGAAATTATAACTCAAACAAAATAACTATAATTCAATCTGCTACACGGTACACGCTAACCCCAAATAACACGTACTCGAAAACAAAAACACTATGTCTATCTCAATTGCTACACTGGGAACTAACTTCCGCGTAATGAAACTAATGAGAGCGCGGTCGTTGCCGCACACTTCCGTTTAGCGCAAGATTTGAGTAATGAGCTGCCGTGTACAGTGTACACCCCAAGTAGCATTCCAGGGTTAAGTGTGGCTTGTAATTAAAATTGTGTTGACTAAACCATTATCAATTTATATCACCATGGATTTAGTGGGCTTTCACTTCATATTAATGTGTATTTAAATAATTTTTATAACTGATTTTTTAATTTATTTAAGATTTTTTTGGGCTATTCAGTAAAAAAATGTAACTATAATCAAATTGTATTTAATAATTTTATTTATTGCAGGGGTAAGGGAATCATATGTTAACTTATGCTCAAATACTGATGACAAAATGCAAATATATAGAGAAAATTTTGAAGCAGCCTACATACAAAGCACAGAAACTTTTTATAGATTAAAAGCTCCGGAGCAATTATCAACTAATGGTGTTCAAGCATATATGAAGTACGCAGATAACAAACTAAGAGAAGAAGAGGGTAGAGCCCAACGTTATTTAGAAGCAGGGAGTAATGGTGTTATTCAGTGCTGTGTAAAGGTATTAGTTGGAAATGCTTTATCTGCTATTTTGGCAGAATGTGCTCCTCTTATTAGAACTGGAGAAACAGATAGATTGCATCTTATGTTTCGCTTATTGGAACGGGTACCAGATGGCGTGTTACCTATGTTACGTGAATTAGAATCACATATCACATCTGCTGGTCTTGCAGATATGGTAGCGGCTGCTGACATTATTACGCAAGATTCTGAAAAATATGTAGAAAGATTATTGGAATTGTTTAGAAAATTTAGTGCATTAGTGCGAGATGCATTTACGGATGATCCACGGTTTTTAACAGCTCGTGATAAGGCTTTTAAATCTGTTGTTAATGACACTACTGTTTTTCGGTTGGAATTAGGTACTGGTAAAAACGCGGGTACGAAAGTGGTGGCACCTGAAAGTAAGTGTCCTGAATTATTAGCAAATTATTGTGATATGCTATTGAGAAGGACTCCATTATCTAAACGACTTACTAGTGAAGAAATTGAATTAAGGTTAAAAGATGTATTATTAGTGCTCAAGTATGTAGCTAATAAAGATGTGTTTATGCGGTATCATAAAGCACATCTAACTAGAAGACTCATTTTAGATGCAAGGTAAGATTCCTGCCCCTTTTTTACATTGACTGTTCTACTGTTGCCAATTCGCTATGGATACAACTTGCTGTCTGGTGACATTTGTTATGGTCTGTTGTGACATTATACACTCTTATACTATGCTTTGAATTGGTAATGAGTGATTGAAATGGAAGCTCGGTCACTTTGACACATTTGAATTAACTGTCATACATTAAGCACAGTTTAGTATCAATATTTTAATCAACACTCAACATGTACCAAACTTTTTATGTCTACGAAGGAAAACTACTATAAGCAGTCTTGCCTAAAAGGGCACATGTATTAACTCACATTTATGTCGGGAAATACGGGGTGGGAGAAGGAAGTGTATGAAATTAAATGCACTGCTCTAACCTATATTTAAATGGAGTAAGTAGCATTTGAATTTCATATTTAAATATTTATTTTCGTACACTTAGCCACATCTTACAGGAATGATTTGTATTAAAAAATGTATTGTAAGATCCAATTTAGCTTAGTCATTGCAGTCGAATTTTCGGTAAAAGCTCAAAATGATTTGGACCTAACTGATTTTTTTAATAGGTTCGGAAAAATGTCTAGAATGATATTCTGAAAAGTTCTCCACCCTAGCGGGTCGGGAGTATCTAAATAAAATTCGAAAACTGCTTTTTCAACGTTTTTGAGGTTAATTTCAGAAATTACCCACTAGGATTAAATAAAAATATTTTCGGAAAGAGGAGCTATTTTTATGCAAAAAATATCTGTACAGTTATTTTCCCACATTCCACAGTTTCACGTGAAAAAATCTTGTAAAAAGTTATCATTGAATCTTTCAGGAAAATTGCTTCTAGCGGCTTGAAAAGAGCTTAGACGCATTTATTTTGTATATTCTTATTAAGAATAAATGTTTCTTAAGTACCATTAAGAGTGAGAAGCAATAATTTACCTAGCAATTTGTTGCATAAGTAAGTGACAAAATTAAACCTAAGTAAACTATCAAAAACTTATTTTTTAATGCGGCCTCTGTACTAGTTCTCATTATCATAATTTGTATCTTCCCTAATATCACTTCTCAATGGTCACAATTTAGCAAGGTTAATATTAACTAAAGTGTCGAGCTGAACTTCGAAAGTCACCTCCTCATGTAAACATAAGCCAACAGACGACTGCGTACAACGTTGCGCACACACGGATACACACTGTCACCAGCTCGGAGCTAACAATGGGAACAAGAAACTCGCCGTATCCCCTATTAAATTTTTACCTGAAAAGAAACCAAAATCTTTTCCAACTCTCGTTTTCTTAATTCGTGAGTTTCAGAATTTATTTACCTAAGTATTTATTAACAGGCACTTTTAGTACAAAATTACAATAAAGTATCAAAACCTCAAATCGTAAAATAGTAAAATTCCATAATATAACAATTGTGTTACTTGTTGAGTCGTAGATCGTAGTGTTACTTCTTGAGTCATTGTGTTACTTGTTGAGTCGTTAATTTTGTCCATTTTTGACTATGGTGATGTAGTATATGGCCCATGTTTAACAAACGCTACTTCATATAAAATTCAAAAAGTCCAAAATGCATGCGTCAGATTTATTTTTAATTTGAATAGTCGTGAACATATTTCAGCTTACTTAGGGAAATTAAATATGAATTGGATCCATGTTAGAAGGAATATTCATCACACATGTTTTATTCATAAAGTGTTACTAGAAATCCAACATACCTATATGATAAAATTTCGTTTCCATACAGACCTGCAATTTATGGACACACGATCTAAAGACAATTTACAAATACCTTCACATAAGACTGCCTCATATAAAGGATCTTTCTCGTACATGTCACCTTTTTTATATAATACGATACCAAACAACTATAAAAACCTCAGCACTGCCTCTTTTAAGCAAAAGGTAAACATTTTTTATTCTTACTTATCTCATTAAAAATAATATACTAAAAACAAAAGAAACATGGCTTCAATTTAATTCTTATTGTTCTATTACCTTGTTTTGTATTATACTATTTTTTCGACTGGTTGGGATAAACAGCTATTAACTGAACCACACCAGGATAAATAAAGTTATTATTATTATTAACTAATTAACAATATTTAAAAAGTGCTTACATGAATAAAATTAGACGAAAATACAACAAAAAGTATACAAAACTTATAGGTACAGAATCATCAGGTACACATTATCACAATACATACTACAATACCACTATACAATACTAAATACCAATATCAAATCACAATTTGCTTCAACAGACTACAAATTTGCCAAAGCTTACATTGAAAAAATCCAAGTTATCAGCATAAGAATTAGGCGTTCGTGACACTCTTGAAATGTAAGAATTGAGGCTAACATTAGTTCTCTTAAATGGCTGATGAAATATGGATATTGACATGATGATTCTAACTGGAACTCCCTAAGACATTTTGGAAATCAATGCAAGACGATCGATCATATGGTTAATGAGTTTAAAAAACAATTTGAGATCTGCCTGATCGCTTATTACTTTTAAAGTAGGCAAATAAAAAGCCTCTTGCAATAATGCAAAATCATAAGAAAATTACATTTGATATTTATAATTATATAATTTATAGATAATTGTGCTACGAATGGCAGTACTGAGACTGTCAAAACAGCCATTTTCGCTTATGACGTATTCAATCAAGTATTATTCAAAATGTATGAAAATATAATACTACATTAGTTGAGTTGATCGACCTTTTTCCATAGTTTTTGCTTTTTGAGCGCGATGTTTCGGAAACGGACTGTACTTCCGTCATCAGGTTGAGTCCTGAGAAGGACTTTCCGCACTTGAGTCGAATTCATATGTTATGATTTTTTCCCAAGCACTTGATTACTCCCAGATTCGAACTTGATACCTTTCACGTACTAGTCTGACACCTTTACCACTGAGCCACTGAGTAATCCAATATATATATATATATATATATATATATATATATATATATATATATATATATAAATATCTATATAAAGCTTTTTCGTGGTTGCGCAGAAGTTTATTGCGCAACGTTGCGGCGTAACTTATTGCGTAGATGTGTTGCGCTTAAGCTCTTCGCGCATTATTGGAATCCATATGGGTTTCATTTCCACACTAGTTTGGCTTATTGGATTTTCCGCTAGTGCGACGTATGTGGCTTCTTTGAGTTGTTTTCTCGTCCTTTCCCACTATCTGCATGTTATCCCATTAGATGCGGTGGTCCTCGTTCCAGACATGTTCGGCGATTCTAGATTTTTCTGTTTCGCCCTTGCGGACGTTTTTCTTATATTCCTGTTCTCACTTTAAGTGGTCTACTGCTCTCTCCTATGTATGCTCTGCCGCATAATTCTTGGAATTCTGATCTTCCTTGTGTGGTTTGGTTTTGGTTAGTATTCACCTGAACGTTCTGGTCGATTTGAAGACAGTATTTGCTGCCTATCCTTCGTATTTTGTCTGAGGTACCTTGTATATATGGTATTATCGCTGTATATTTAGGTTCTTCTTTTTCGGTTACCTTTTCCCTGTTTAGGTCAGGTGTTAGATCGGGGTAGCCATTTATTTTTAGTGTTTTAGCGATATTTTCTTTTTTTTTGTTGACGTCCTCTTATTCTGAGCATATTGTTTTCTTTCTATCGTACAAGCATTTTGCCATGCCCAACTTTACGTTTTTGTGGTGATTTGAGTTGTAGTGTAGGTACCTCCCAGTATGAGTAGGTTTCCTGTATACACTTGTCGCGAAAGTGTTGTCATTCCTGTGTACAAATACCCTTGCTTTCAAAAGTTTCGCGTACACCCATTTTTTGTTGTATTAAATCAGGGTTGTAATTAATCAACTCTGACATTTAAAATTTTGAAAAGTCAAAATGCAGCAACAATAAATCCTTACCTTCTATAACAATGACTAATTTCTGCAAAATTATTTGTAAAAGTCATTGGTTTTTATCTATAATTATTATGTAAGACAGTATAATTTGTGTCATAATTTTTGTTAATTCTGTCAGTATCATCTTTAACCTAATCTCAAAATCATCCATCCACACAGCTAAAATTTTAAAAAATCGTTGTTACTTGATTTTGAAAGTGTACGCTAAACTTTTGAAAGGAAGTGTACATCCAGGAAAGGCAGTTTTTGTTCCGACTCAAATTTGTGAATTTTATGGAGGATGCGCGGCTATTTAGACGATCTAGGAATTAATCTGACTTATGCGTGCCGTGTTGGCCAACTAGGAAAGTATCGTCCATGTATTCTAAAAGTAGATACTTTTGCCTTCAAAACAGCATTTACCGTATGAAAATGGGCGCTTTCTTTCCCAAGATTCAAGTACTTTTATCTAATTTTTTACTGAACTCTTCTAAATAGCTAAATTTCAAAAACGTATCAAGTACTGCCTTTTTTAATCAGGATCGCAATGGGGCAAATAAACATTGTCATAAAACTAACATATTAATCGATCATTCCCTACATATTAATGCAAATTTCAAAGTCAAAATGATGTTGTAGTATTATAGAACTGTGCATACCAGAAAACTCGGGCATTTTACTTTCCGAAATTAGGTCAGTTTTGGTGGAGAAATAGCAGATTATTCAGCGTGTCAAATGCAAATTATGGTTCAGGCGCACCTATTTCCCACACACTAGGGTGCTTGGGTTCAATAATTTTTTGAAGGTAAACCATCACATTTGTGAAAATTTGTAAGAGAACTTTTTGTTCATAAAATGTACTGCTCTTTTTGAATATATTTTTTGTTTTTTATTACGTCATCCCAATTTTTCAAATTTCACGAAAACCCAAAAAAATGTCTTGATAATTTTTCCAAAGTCCCGACCTGATAGACTCTAGAACTCTTTAGATTCTTAAATTACGCATTTTTTGAACCAGATAAAATTACCTTCGTTCAAACCATTTTGATGTAAATCTTTCTATTGACAGGGCTAATTGATCAAAATGCAGTTGCGGTAATTAATGCTTTGTAAACAAAATAAATATAATTGTGTTCTGCATTTTAACTTAACAGAGGATTGTTTCTGCACAAGTTCCCTTCCGGAACCACTCCCTGGGCGAATTGGCGATGGCGAATCAGCTACAACACAAATTGGCCAAGATATATTTTCCCAAAATTGTCCTTTTGATTAAATTATTTTTTTTAGTGCTGATAGTGAGAAGGAAGAAGATATGGTGGAATGGTTGAGAGAAGTAGGCATGCCTGCAGACTATGTCAATAAATTAGCTCGTATGTTTCAAGATATTAAAGTCAGCGAAGATTTGAATGGGCAATTTCGTGTGTCTACAGCTAGGCATGACGCTATAAATATAAAAATTTTAAATGCCGGTGCTTGGGCTAGGGGCTCTGAAAGAGTGACTGTTAGTTTACCATTAGAATTAGAAGACTATATTCCAGAAATTGAAGAATTTTATAAGAAGAAGCATTCAGGAAGAAAATTGCAGTGGTTAGCTTAAATTATTAGACATGGATTTTAGATAATTATAAATTTCAACATTTTTATTAAGTAGTTAGAAATATTTATGCTTTGTTGTAGGTATCACCATATGAGTAACGGAACAATAACATTTGCAAATACTGTAGGACGTTTTGATTTAGACGTTACAACATTTCAAATGGCTGTATTATTTGCTTGGAATCAGCGGCCTTTTGAAAAAATTAGTTATGAAAATTTACGTTTAGCAACAGAACTGCCAGATGCTGAATTACGTAGAACTTTGTGGTCTTTAGTTGCATTCCCTAAACTTAAAAGGCAATTATTACTGTTCCAACCAACTGTGAATGCTCCAAAGGATTTTATGGAACATACAGTATTTTGGATAAACCAAGATTTTGCATTAGTTAAAAATGGTAAATCACAAAAAAGGGGAAAGGTAATCTTACTGAAAAACAATAGACATTCATTAATCATTTAGTTTCTAGATTAATTTAATTGGAAGGTTACAGCTAAGTACAGAAAGATCACAAATAGAAGACAATCAGTCAATTGTACAATTGCGGATTTTAAGAACTCAAGAAGCAATTATTAAAATTTTGAAAATGAGAAAAAGGATTACAAATGGGGCATTACAATCAGAATTAGTAGATATTTTAAAAAACATGTTCTTACCATCTAAGAAGATGATTAAGGAACAATTGGAATGGTTAATTGAACATAAATATATGAAAAGAGATGATGATGATATTAATACTTTTATTTATATGGCCTAAATTGTTATTAAAAAATTTTTTAAAAATTGCTTATTGAATTGTGATTACATTTCCACCTAGATTATGTACAAATAGGGATAATATATTAATTACATATGTATTTTAAAAAGTGATGAACAGTTTAGCTTTGTTATACACAATTTTAGTTCGAGGATTGAATTACTGAAGTTCGTGTTGCTGATCTCTTGGATGTACACAATGAATTCGTTTTATATTATTGGAGAACTGGTTTATAATTTAATTTTTTAATCTGTTTATACAAATAGTACAGTAATAATTGGTTTTTATTGTTACTTGTATAGTTTTAAAATTTTTATTTTTGATCACTTGTGAATTGAAAATTAAGAAACCATTTATGTTTAAAAATGACGTTTTTTACTTAATTCCATTTATTTGTCATATAGAAATTCAAAGATTTAACATACAATGTTATTGATATGTATGGAAATATAAATTTGTTTTGTATTATTTTTTTACGTGATTTTAAATTATTTTTGTAAATAAAATATCCATAACAAGATTGTTGCTAACTTGCCGATGTTTAAAGTTATAATTCCACAATTCCTTTTTTATAATTATTTATTTGTTTACATGTTTCAATACATACATTATTACCAAGAGAAAATATGTAAGTAAAATAACAAACAAGTATTTAAGTAATTAAGGTAAAACAGGAAACTTCATGTAAATTATAATTCTATGTTTGAAACGTGAATCTATAACCTGTTCGTTCATTAAAGGTACTTTTTGTTTGTTTATAAATCTTCAATGCTTTCAAAACAACTAATTTGTTTTTTTTTTTATTACTGTAAGGATTTAAAAGAAATTTTACTTTGTTACATTTAAAACATTCCAAACATTCAAAAATTAATTTTATACATTTAAACCCTTAACCATAAAATGTAACAAATTTCCATTTAAAATATCTCATACAAAATAACAGGCATGATTTTATCAAACTCGCCAAATGGGAATTCATGACAATTGAATCCAAGTAGGAAGATTTAACAGAAGATTGTGAGTAGGTGCGAGTGCATCTTTTTTCAGTTGGTAAGCCTAAATAATTTAATTAATGTATTGTAATTGTAATTTTGAGCGTGACTGATATTCTGATTTTTTTAATGCATTAGTATAATACGCCGAAATTATTTTCACATAACAATATCCACTTATTTTTTGTGATCTGCTTTCCGTTAGCCCACTTGAATAAATAATCCGAATTAATTCAAGAGTAATTAGCCAATTAATTAATAACTGTGGTAACCATTATTTTGTTATTATCTTATACGCTGGGAAGTTATATGCATGTATTGATAGTGTTCGTATTTGATGTCATCATTTAATTCGGTTTGAAACAGAACTGTTATCTTAATTGGAATATTTAAACCGCGTTCTAGAAAGCAATTCTATTATTTCCGTTACCTTTCACACTGTTTATTCTACTAATGTAAATGGATAGCATACAATTGTTATCTCTCCATCAATGATTAATGATTGTGAACAAAACTAAATTAATAGTTCTCGTACAGTTTCGTGATTATTAAAATTGAAACATGATTTGGGAAATAAAGTAAATTGGAATTTTCTTATCTTCTCAGCAGATGTTTTTGACGAATTTAACCTTATGCCCCTTTCTTTGAAACAGTACTCACCGTTAATTTTATGTGTTCTACAATTATTTTGACTCATCGTTATCATCCAAAAGTATTAATCCCACCTTTTATTTGCATGAATTTGTGTATTTTTCTGCCACAGTTAGCGAATACTTTTTAGTAAATTGACAACTGATCATTGGGTACAACTTTGATTTTTACTGTCGCCTAATGAATTAGAGGCTGACTTTTGCACCGTGATTACGCATTTTTATACCGAGTTTTAAGAATTTTTTTATAAATATTAAATTAGTCAATTCCGTGTAACCGCGATAACAAAATTAATTTTTTTGCTGAGACCAAGAGTATTTATTTTTTTTTTGCCGTTTGACTTGTATTGTTCCCTAATTTGCATTTATATATAGAATTCTTATTATTATCCCGCTAATAGAACAATCGCCTCCTACTGTTTTACCAAGAATAATTATTGAATTCATACATCGGGACCGCAGCTTCCCGACTCAAAAAAGACGGACGTCCTGAGTACCGTTACCACTCTAAATCTTCAGAGACCATGGCAAACTGACGTCTTCACTGACGCTACTCGGGCTGCTTTACTTTTCCATTGCCCGCGGTATCGCCGTTACCTAGATTGATGCCCGAGGAACCTGGTTCTACCGGAACTGCTGCTACGCAGTGTACCGCGCCGCGTACATTAAATAGTCCTCGTAGCAACGAACCGTCCCCGAACGTAAAAGCGTTATATTACAAAAATGTTAAGATTTAATGTTATTTGTGAAGGTACAGGGTGATTATTTACTATTAAATGTTTGGCATAATTTGTCTGTGAGTTTATATTTGTAACGTCTAATGTGTTTGTTGTATCTAATGTCAAAGTTCCTAATTGTTTTTCCAATATAAACAATTTATAAATACCCAACTTGAAAATGTTAGTTGAATCTTTCACATTAAATAAACTTAAGAAGAACATTGGTATTAGTTTTGAAAGCTACTTTCTACTATTGGTTCTTTTGTAATATGTGAGTTACTTTTTCGGATATTTTTCCAAAATATAAAATGATATGTATTTATTTTCTGTCTGTTCTGTGGTAACTGGGTAAATGTTTTTAATAGATAATTTGTACTCCTGATTATATTTGAAATGTAACAATTTGGTTATGCAATTTGTTTTATAATTGATATTTTTTTATTGAGATTTGTTTGGTTTAATGGTAATGACACAGATCAAATTTTTGTATTAAATGTTTCTGATAAGATTGTATTTTGGTTTTTTCATAAAAAAAAGACAAATTAGATGTTTTGGAAGCATAAACAGAAAGTACAATTAATCAATGATCTTATAGGCTCATCTTTAACAGATATTTTAAATATAGAATTATAATATACATGAAGTTTGCCGTTTTAGTTTAATCATTTGTTACCATAACTACTTGCTATTTTACTAATACATTTTCTCTCGATAATTCTCGTTGTATTGAAGCATGTAGAGAAATAATTATAAAAAAGAAATTGTGGAATTGGATAGTTACTGCTAATAAATATGTAATTCCACAAAGTAACTTAAAGAATGTAAATTGAAAGCATTATCATGAGATAGTTAAGGATTTTATAAAATAAAAATTCTGAAATAAGAACATTGAAGCAATAAAATTGACTCCAATTTGAGAAGTCGTATATAATGTTACGGTCCGAAACCGGTTAATTATTTTTTTAAACATTAAAACTTAGTGTCCACACTCACTATATCATCATTAGATTCTGTTATCGTCAATCAATTGATGTATTTTCACTAACCATCATTGAGCTACTATTTTTTCAACATCAATAGTTTTTCTACAGTTTTAACTTCGATAGAATATAGTTCGAAAATTGGCCACAGGTAAAAACGAGTGATTTTTGCTTTAACAGCATGACGGTTGAGGATGAAAAAAGGAATTAAATTTCGGTTAATTTAAGAAGCATCCCTGGTATTTGGGGATTAATTATGCTATAAATATAAATTATCCACAACCAGATTTATTGGTGATTCATTATTTTTACCTGCTCAACGAGCTATCGTTTTTGAGACAATCGATTCTCCCATTTTAATTATATAAAGCCGTAGCTCACCGACATATTTTCTACTTTTACATAATTGGAAATATCGTACAATTGATAGAATTGAAAATTGATTAGTAACCTTAAAAGATCTGTATTCAAACAGGTTTGTTTTAGAAGTAATTTCTTGCCGTTTAGTTATACTATATTTATAGATCGTCATGTTTGGGTTTGCGATTTCCTTTACTTATATTTCCACATAAGAAACATAAATTTATTACGAGGAACTTTGATAATGCTGTCTCGGAAGATTCACCTGAGATAACTGGCAGGGAATCCAGTCAGGAGACGTCTTGACCAAAACCGGCACGGGTTGACCCTATGATAGCCACTCGCTTTCCGGTTATGTATAGTTTTACGTATCTTTAAAGTATTTTGATTATTATTGCCTTATGTGTATTTTGATGTTTCAATTGTATTAATTAGGATTTAATGCTTACTGAAAGGTGCCCACTGGTAGATTTTCATTTTTATTGCACACCTATATTAATGACTTTGACAAAATAATAGATAGAAATTTAATACCGAGTAACCAGTCATATGGTTGAAATGTTACCTTACTTATCACTGGCCTAACTTCTATTGAGTTATAGAAGAGTATTTTTAGAGATCCATAACAGAAATTCAAATTACAAATGTTTCTTAATGTAATGAATTAATTATAACAAATAGCTGAATATTTCTTTTACTAAATAAGGGGGACTTTCCAATTTGATTAAATTTATGAGTTATTATGACTTGAGTATAAAACAAGTACTTGGTTAAATACTTCAGGGTTAGTTTTAAGAAAATTCAATCATAAGTTTTGTGTTGTAACCCTTATTGGTAATTCCACCATTACAAATGCTGAATATGTCTTTAGTGTGTGCCAAAGAATACTTATGTTTAGGAAAATAAAGGAAACCTTATTTGAATTATTATTAGAATTAATAATTTGAGCTTATTAAAACTGATTTACTTACTAATAAAAACAACTTATTTTATCGTCTTCAAGACGATTGGCGCCCTCTCTTTTATTCTTTATTCTGTTAAATCCTTCCCCACGACTTGCCTCCGCAATACTAAGAGCTAGCCGAAGAGCCTTGTACCCTAGGTAGGTAGCAATAAAACATTAAAAATTGTTTATAACACAATAATGATTCACTTAGATATTTTAATATCGAAGTAATTTATTCCTTATAACGGGAAATGTGTAACCGTATATTTTCTAGCGTATTTTAAAACAATGAGAAACTTAAGCAAGATAAGAGTTACTCTTACTGAATGTTCACCCTCAAAGTGAATTTTGATTTTCTGTGAACTTTGACATGGGCCGCAGTGGCATTACTTTTGAGGTTTAGTTTGTACCGGAAACACTACAATGGACATTAGCTATTATAAGTAGGGAAAATAGGAAATGTGGGAAACATTCAAATTAATTGCTTGTGATTAAGTAGTCGAGTGGTGTGTGCTACAGGATAGTACCAATGATATCGAACAGTTCTGTGTAAGACAATTTTATTATTTGACACGTTTACTTTAATTATTGTGTACCTAAAACCACAAACCTCTAAGTCATATGGCAATCATACCCCTATGCTCCTCATCACTTTTAAGTTAAGAATAATTGTGATATGACAATTTTCATAAATAATTTAATAACTGCAATATCAAAAGTCTTTAATTTGTTACTGGCTTCGTAAAATACGACTACCATTTGTAAAGCATCTAAATTGATGTTTTGAATATTAAATGTAATTTTCAAAAGATAAAATTTCAATCAATATTTTCTATAGAATTCTCATACAGTGTAATTATCAGAAAAATAGAATTTTGTTTGCTTTAGTTGTAATATTCTAAGATAAAGTTTTTGGAATGTTTAGTACGTATTGTTGCGTTTCATTAAATTTAGTTAACCTATTTGCTAAATAATCTGCCATTAATCCCAGTATAATTTTGTGGATAAAAATTAAATCATTTACTTCCACCATATTCTCTATGCTGATCCAGCCTAACTGTGAGGGCGTGTTTCTCACACTAGTTCTTTTATCGCACTCAAGAATGATTCTCATTGCCCTATTCTGTAATACTTGGAGCCTCTGTATTTCAGGTTTTGTAGCCAAATAAAGAATTGTTCCACCAAATTGCAAATGAGGCAGTATAGTGGAGTTATTAACAATTGTCCTTGAATATTTCAAGAGCCACTTACCAACTTGACCTAATGGCTTTTTTCTTACATATGTAGTCAACATGATCATGAAATTTAAGTTTATCATCAATGATGATTCCTAAGTACTTAATTACAGTCTTTAAAATTTGGTCTACTTTTATTTGACATACTGACTAATCGTTCCCTATCCTTGTTTTTTCCAAAAATCACCTTTGTTTTATATACATTTAATTTTAGTTTATTATTTTTTAACCAACAGGCAATACTCTTCAATTCATTATTTAATTTTGTTGTTACTTGTTCTGGGTCCTTACCACTAGCATAAACCACCATATCATCGGCAAAGAGGTGGATGTCACAATCCGTAACTACCTCACTCAAATCATATATATATATATATATATATATATATATATATATATATATATATATATATATATATATATATATATATATATATATATATATATATATATATATATATATATAAATGAAAAGAAGAGGTCCAAGTATACTTCCCTGCGGAACCTCTACTGTACTTGGCATAATCCCTGACACTGCATCCCCACATTTTACATTCTGAAATCTATTGTCTAAAAAGCTATGTAACCATTTTAACACTACACCAACAGTTCCATAACATTCTAGCTTTCGCAAAAATCTTCCTCTATGGACAGTTTCGAAAGCACATGGTAAATCGAGAAAGACCACAATAGTGGTCAGTCCATCATAGGTGTCGCTCCAGTGGGTAAGAAGGTGAAAAACAGCCTCAATATTGTAGTCTAAATCCTGATTGTTGCTGTATTAAAATGTTGCTTTCTATAATAAAATTTATTAACTGAATATACACAGCCTTCTCGAGAACCTTCATCTCTGACAAAATTGTATTCATAACTAAATTCTTCTGCAATATTTGTATGATGTGGTGGTATTATAGGCGAAACTTTTAATTCTATTGGAACAAGACCTGTCTCTAGTAAACAATTTATTATGTGTAAGCAGCATATTTTTTGGTTTATTTAAAGTTAATTTTAAGAAAATATAGGTATATCATTTGGGCTTCCTTTGTTTGGTAATGTATATATGATGATCTGCAGTGTTAGAAATTTAAATCTTTCAAGCGTACTGGTAAGAAAGTGCCTTTAACAATAGATGTAATATTGTTATTATTATACGGTGGAAATTAACTTATTTATTAAATCTATGGGCCATTGTATTTGTGATTAAATGTTTCACTACCAAATTTCACTTCATCAAATATAATGTCTCTGTTCTTCCCTGATACAATAGAATTAGTTTATTTCTTTTCTGGAGCTCTTCTAACTGATCTTACGTACAGGAGAAAACGAGAAGGAGCTTAGAGTTTAACTACGTTCAAGCTTATAAGCAAAATCATTATGTAAAACGCTGTAGGAAAGGGTGTAGATTGAGGAATTTTTCACTAAAGCTTGAGATAAAGAATATTTGACGGTATGTTTTAAGTAATAAACTTTGAATTAAGGTTGCACTAATAATGGGGTATCTGGTGCTTGTCAATGGTGAGAATTCACAAATTTTAAAATCGGAGATCTACTTGATTCAATATCAGATACGAAGTGCGGCATTTACAATTTTAAATGGATTTTCTATCAATGCTGTGGAGATGTGTAGAAAATATATTTTTATACTATCAAAAAACTTATTACAAGACTTGATTCTTTTTATGTTATATGAAAAAATGTACTTCTCAGCCTGTTGAAATCAACACACAGTTCCTTCAAAAGTTGCATCATTTTTGAACTTGGCAAATATGGAAGCTTATAGTGGCCACTGCATGAGTTGCACTTCAACAACTTTATTGGTTTATAAAAGCGCTGCCCTTACAACAATCTAGCGGCATGATGGGTAGAAGAGCTCCACTGTGATATAAAACTGCATTACTACATATTGTCACTAAATTTAATTAAGGGACTTAGCAAGACCTCTACCATCATATTATTTTGGCGTTTGTTTTGATTATTACAATTTTTCGTTCCCTTTTTTTGGATGATTTCAGCTAATATCATTTTAGTTTGATTGTTGAATTCCCGCTTAGAATTTCAAATTACATTTATTTTGTGGGTTTTAATTTATAGTGGCTATTATATTTTCTTTACATTATACAATTATTCTAAACATAATTTTTTTGTTTGTTCGTTCCATTTCAAACTTTGGGGGCTAAATCAAAGTTTGTGGCGCTCAACATACTTTTCTTTTTCTTCCACCTACTGTAAATCTTTTCCAACTCGCGCATCCAATGCGCTGCCCTTGCGATTAGATGGTTTTTTTTTATGATTGTGGACCTGAACAGGCTAAATAAGGCTAAAGCACTCAGGAACACTTAGGAGGATGGATAGAGGGATAATGAATTGCCAATAGATGCCTATGAACAGCTACCTTAAATTTTCTCATATCATAAGTGAGAGGAAAACAGGAACTGGGGAGATCATTCCAGAGTTTAGAAGCCGTGTAGAAAAATGTGGATCGCGCCCGTTTGGTACGACAAGTGGAGATTTGTACTGCATACTGATGATGTGAATGAGCGAACCGAGTGTTTCTCGCAAAGATAGCCGGAGATGGTATCAAAGAATGTAATTCACCAGCACAATAGCCGTTTTAATAACGATAATACAAAGAAAGAACTGAAACCATCCTTCTATGCTCAAGGGACTGTATGTGAGAAGTTAAGGACGGGTCATTTATAAGCCTAATCGCTCTCTTTTGAATACGATCAACGATATCGAGAGCGTATTGGGGAGCACTAACCCAGAGGTGAGAATTATATTCCAGATGAGGCCGAATTTGGGCCTTATACAACAGAAGGAGTTGTCGAGAGGTAAAGTACTGCTTAGATCTGTACAAAAAGCCTATTTTACGAGCAGCTGTTTTGGCAGCTGACAGAAGATGGTCAACCCATGAGAGATTTGAAGATACAGTCATACTCAACAGAGTAATAGAGTCTGAAAACTTAAGAACTGAGCCATTGATACTTACAACAGGAAATGATCGATCTTTTTTGGCGGACATAAGGCAACACTGAGTTTTGTTAGCATTAAATTTAACTAGATTATTGCTTCCCCATTCGAGAATACGTTGAATGTCTTTGTTGATTGAATTTGCCATTTCAGCTTTAATTTCTTGATTTGACATAGAAGGTGGATTATCACTATGAGTAGACTGAGATGAACTACAGTGAAGAGTGCTATCGTCAGCAAAGCAATGGATGGGGTTAGTTGTTGAAGAAATAAGGTCGTTTATGTACAGCAGAAAAAGTGTAGGCGCTATAACGGATCCCTGTGGTACGACCGCGTTAATGCTAACTTCTTTTGAAAAAAAGCCATCAACTACGACACGTATTCGTCTTTTATCAAGGAAACTAGAAACCCAGTTAATGAGCGTATCATTTAACCCAAACGAGGTGAGTTTGGCAAGTAAACACTTATGCCAAACTTGGTCAAATGCCTTTGAGATATCTAAAGCGACTACAACTGTTTCACCGGACTGCTCTACTGTATTGTTCCAAACTTGCGTCACATATGAAAGAAGATCGCCTGTTGAACGACTTTGCCTAAACCCATATTGGTGGTCACTAATGAGTTTGTTAGTTTTAAGGAACGTGAGCAGTTGCTGATTGATGGCTTTTTCCATGATTTTAGACAAAATGGAAGTGATGGCAATTGGTCTGTAATTTGAGGGATCGGTCTTATATAAGAGTTTAGGGCAATGTACAGTAAATTCGCTATTTACCGAACCATTTTGCAATGTACCTTGACTGATTGTACTGTATCTTGGTGAACACATATGATGTCGATCATTGTGTTAGAAGTGTGTGGTTGGAATTGTTTACAAACTAGGTACCTCAGTGAACGATTCAAATATATAGACGTTTATTATAATGTCAAGTTGTTTAGCACTGTTACCAGAACTGTTAGTTTCAACATTTTTACACGTGTATTTTAGCGTACGTGTACCGGATGCGGACTTTAAAGATGAGAGAGGAAAAATATGTAATTACAATTTTCTCGAAATTTTTGCTCTCCAATTATTGTTAGAACATAGAAAGCGATATTAACAAATAAACCAAATATTTATTTATCGCCCTTTTGTGCACAAATTACTCAAAATAATAGAAAGTCAAATTAATGTGTTTAAATTTCCAAAAAACCTGTTTCGTTACGTGCGTGATTTAATTACTGCTCTTGTTGGGCGACCTAATTTGTACAAAAAGGGTAAGACGATCATTCGTCCCCTATTATACGGGACACTCCCTTTTTTAAACACATCATTTCTTATATGTAACTATTTTAACAAATTACGTAAATGTTTGGTATTTATAAAGAATTCCCTTTTTTGCCTCGTTTCTGAGGTTTTTTTGTGTAGAAGGAAGTCTAGAAAGTACAAAAAAGATGACGCGACCTTCAGATAAGACACAGTAGGATAACATTACAAGTTCTACAATTTACGACACTTTTCTAACAGTTTTATCCACTTAAACAAATAGTGCACGATCCCGCTTATGAGGCAGTTTTAAGTATCAAGTCTAGCGTGAAAAGAATTTGCTTACGACGGTATCTTGTACGTGTGTAAATAAATATAGTGTAAATAGTTCGTTAGTTAAGTGTTAATAAATAACCGTTTTTAAATAATTAATCGTTTTAGTGTAGTGTATCCAGGACAGTAGAAAATGCCAAAAAGAAAATGTACATTTAATAGAGATTTGAAAAGTGAACATTTATTAAAAAACCTCAGATTATGATGTAAACTGTTTAAAATGTTGTGCACAGTGTTCACTTGCAAGTAGAAGTGGGACACTCGTCGCCGCCATCTTGGGTTTATGTGACCTGGGGAACCTTCGGCCATTTTTTATATGCCACGTGGGGGATCATATTTTTCACCCCTATGGCTTCTTTTCCGAGGCCATTTTCAACCCTTGATGGAATTTTCACCCTAATTAGAGCCCTTTTGGTTGTATTAAGAGCCTTTTTTTGGCAGTTCAGCCCCTGGAGGTTGGGAATAAGCCTGCGCCTGCAGTGTTCTGAGTGAAAAAAGATGTGTTTATTAGGGTTGTTTGTATCAAAGGAGATTGAATAATCGCATCTACAGATTGAGACTTAATTTATTTATGCATTGGGGGTTTGCATTGTAATAAGGGGCCGTAGTCTTGTAAGACGGGAATCTGTTCTTGGGCTTCTTAATATGTATTTATTATTATTAAACAGATATACAACTTCATTTATATTGATTGAAAAGTAGCAATCAGTCGTGGACATCTCGTTAAATAATGTGTTTACAAATATTTTAAAAATTTGCTGCTACAAAAGACAAGGTCTAAATTAAATATTAGGTGAAATAATAATCATTTCTACACTGATGCAATAACGCCTTTTTTATGCAGACAAATTCTCTACCTAAGCGGTCAGCACCTATACATTCGAAAAAATTATGCCTAATTTATTTGTGTTCAATTACTCACACACACACACAAATTACTTTAAAATAAATAAATGAGTAGCAATTAAGTAAGCAGTTCATTAGACATAAATTAGATATACATCAATCTATTATAGTTAATGCACGATGCGCGTGTTGGTTTTAGGAAATATTTAAAAGACAACAACAAGTAGGGTTATCTTGATGTTAAAAGATAAGCGCGATAAAACAGAGTAGAACATAGTTGTGATTGCAGATTTTTTTTTCACGTAGTACTTAAGTTGTGATGATAACGGAATACTTTTTAGTATCGATTAGCGTTTCGAGATGGAAGGGTATGGGGGTATGGGAAATCGTATTTTATCGTTGATTTTCTAAAAAAATATAGAATCTGTCTGCGATACAGATTTTGAAAAAAATATCTGGTTTTACGGCGAATGGCAACCATTATTCAAAGATCTCTCAGTGGATTTTCAGAAAGGAATACCTCATACGGAAGAGTTTGATGGTGAAAAACCAGTCTTAATAATAATTGACGATTTAATGCGTGTGACTAACGGTTCGGTGGTTGATATTTTTACAAAGGGTTGTCATCATAGAAATCTAAGCGTGTTTTTCTTAACGCAAAACATTTCATCAAGGACGTGGACAGCGAGATATCTCCCTCAACGCTCATTACATAATCTTGTTTAAGAATCCACACGACAGGGTACAGATACAGCATTTATCAAGGTAGATTTCACCTGACAACCCTTAATTTTTAGAGGCTGCTAACCCATAGGCTACTTCTAATCCGCACGGATATTTATTTGTTCGATTTAAAACAGAATACACCGGATGTGCTACGCTATAGAACAAACATATTCGGGCCTCAAGGTATTTGCCAAGTATATATATATATATAGCGAAAAAAGGGTTTAAGCCTCACAGTTGTAAAGATACATCATATCTGATGGTTTACGCTTTAATCGAAAACACCAATATCCTGCACGCATTAGCCAGATTAAGTAAATGTCAACATGGCGCTTTATTGAAATGTCTGGATAGTACGCAGGTGGAATGCATTTGCGAGTGTGCACATAACATTTTAAAAGGTCGTGTACCTCTGTCAGCTGATCAGAAGCAGTGACTCTATCAACATAAGCACACTTTAAGGCGGCTGTCACAGAGAGGTGAATCTATAAAAAAGAAGAAACAGTTTCTCGTACAGAAGGGCGGCGCATTTCTACCGCACCTGTTAGGACCATTACTTGGCGGAATTGTGGGTAATTTGTTTCAATAACTATGGACCATAATCTGAAGAAGATGATTATTCTACCTATGGATTTTATACAGCCTCTGCAAGCGCCAGATGTCACGGATAACAACATTAACGCAGTTGGGTAGATCCTTTCGAAGAAGATGACTTTCACTAGATTGGGATACGTGGAGAACGTAACATGGATTCTGTATACTACGATCCAGAGCATTTGGCAGGTTTGCGGGTGTAACACCTTTAGTTAATGCTGTAAAGGGTAGATATGGTGAGGTGAAAAAATGGCTGCAGACTCAGTAGGCTTATACGGTTCATAAACCAGTCAGAAAAAAATTTTCTCGCAATAGGTATATTGTGAGCAACATTTACGAGCTGTGGCAAGCGGATCTTTGCGATATATGAACTTTAAGTAAACACAATAGTGGATACAACCACATACTAACGGTTATTGATGTGTTAGAAAGAGGGCCTGGGCGAGAGTTCTTAAAACGAAGACAGCAGCATCTGTAATTGAAGCATTCACTGATATTTTTAAGGAAAGTGATAATACACCGGCAAATCTACAGACGGATGAAGGCAAGGAGTTTGTGGCGGTCAGTGTACAAAGCTTTTTCAAGAAACAAAATATCAACATCTATGTAACAAATAACCCTGATGTAAAAGCATTTGTAGTTGAAAGATTTAATAAAACATTGAAAACGAAGATGTGGCGTTATTTCACCTACAAAAATTTCTACAGGTATATCGATGTATTCCAAAAACTTGTGGCTGCTTACGACAATAGCCCTCATTCAAGTATGAAGAAGAACCCTGCGGTTGTAGACGATGAAAACACTTTGGAAGTGTGGAATAACCTGTATGCGGAAGGCTTAGGCACATCACGTCATCCTAAATATAAAGTGATAAAAAGGCCTCCAGTTTAGCGCATAAGCGGCATTAATAACGATCATGTTGCGGGTACCTTTTACGAGGAGGCGTTGCAAATTGTTACGGTCGATAAAGACGCCCTATTCAAAATCGATAAGATTTTAGCAGAGAAGGGCCGCGGACAATATAAACAATACCTGGTCAAGTGGCGAGGATACAGTGACAAATTTAATAGCTGAGTGTTAGCTTCGCAGCTGAGAGATATATTAAGTAATAGTTTTGTAACGTATTTTCCAGTCAATATGACATCAAGTTTTATTACACAACTGCCAAAACGAATAAGATTAACAGGCTCATGGGTTGTACGAATTTCGGAAATTCAGTACCCTTGTTCTATTGCCGCTGTAACGAGAAAGCCATTTACATTGAGGACGGATGGTATGTGTTACGTTTCGCCTCGGGGAACTATGCCAACATTGAAGAAATTGCCAGCAAGCTAAATAACCACGAGCTAATAAGTAAATTGCTAACAACCGAATACCATAATCTAACTAAGCGCGTACTACGAAATTAAAACCTCTCTCGCTATTCGGATTCTCACAACGTTTAACCTTACAGTTGGGTTATCGGCCGTATCAAAGCAAAGCTATGGAACCAATACCCCCGCACCTCGTCAGTATATGGATAGGTTTACCAACGCAGATTTGTTTATTGCGACATCGTTGAACCGCAAATTGTGGTTGATGTATCTCCGCTTATGCGTATAATAAATATTAATTCTGAAAACTACGCTTACGGAAGTCATAAAGATGTGGTGTTTTCGCCGGCACACTACATGCCCGTCATGACACAGAAATTTGAAAACATCGAGGTTAATATAAAAACAGATACGGGTGCAGCAATGCCATTCGAGCTTGGCACGTCGTGTCTGAAGCTACACTTTAATAAAGTGCAATAATGGTTTGTCTTTATCAACAATATTATATGAATCAGGCCGGTAACGGTATCGGCTGTATCTTCAGAGGTGCACCATATCAACGTGGTCACGGAATAGGAAGCTGGGTAGGTGGTAGATTTAGAAGTATAATTTCGTTATTTAAGTCTGGTGCAAAGGCTATTGGAAAAGAAGCTTTCAGAACGGGTATTAATATTCTTGGTGATGTCATAGAGGACCAACTTGTTAAGGAATCGTTTCAGGAAGGATTTCACGAGGCAGGTAGAAATCTGTAAATCAGATCAGAAAATATATAAAATAATGGAGGGTTCGAACTATAAAGGAGTACTTCTGGGCGATAATAACCAGTCTCTACCGAGAGCTGTTGCCGCTAATAAGGAGAAACCTACTTACGACCATATATTTTCAAGATAAACGCTTTTCTACATGCTCAATCATGTGAATGCATCAAGGCCGAATTTGGTTTGTTCGCTTTACCGTCAACGCAGACAAGTATCGAGGGTGGTGAATGGATATTTTAAAAGCCATTATCAGCTCTTAGTGATGACGCTCCAATGGAATTTGTAGTGCCCGGAAATGGAAATGATTACATAGATTTAAGTCAGACCATGTTGTACATCACAGCTAAAGTTCTAAAGCAAGATGATACAGCACTTACTGATGCGGATGTTATAGCACCGGTAAACAATTGGATGCATTCGCTTTTCTCACAGGTGGAAGTTTACTTAAATCAGAAGATGGTGTCACAACCAAACAACACCTACGCCTACCGCTCATATATTGAAACGTTGCTAAATTATGGAAAGGACGCCAAGAGTTCACCTCTAGGTTGTATCTTATGGCACAATGATACAGCTGGACAGATGAATACACTGGGAAACGCAAATAACGGTTTCTCGAAACGTCAAGTACCTACTTGCAGCGACCAGCAAACAAATTGAGATGATTGGTCACATCCACTCGGATTTATTTAATCAGCAACAGTATCTCATAAGCGGTGTTGAATTAAAGGCTAAATTCGTACTAACAAGAGATACCTTTAGTCTAATGCCGGAGCACACTTCAACTTACAAGACGCGAATTATGGACGATAGTTTATTGGTGAGACGTATGCGAATCAACCCCACCATTCTAATTGCACACGCTAAAGCTTTAAAAACAACTGCAGCAAAATACCCTGTTACAAGGACCGACGTAAATCAACGAAAAAAATTGAACAAACTTAAATATCTCCGAAACTATTAATCGGCTTTCATTTCTATTAAATATGTAGAACATATTTAATAGAAATGAAAGCCGATTAATAGACGAAGACAAGGCATTAAAAAAATATCGGGTGTGCCATTTAAAAAAATGAAGATATAGTATTTTTAAATTTATGTTATTGAGTTCATTTTTGTGATCACCGTGTATATTGAAATTCAATTTTGACAATAGATTAAAGTAAGCTCATGTATGAATAAATTCTATACCAAAGATTATTTTTTTATCTTTAAAAATAACTGAGATACGCCTACTTGAATTACTACATAAAAATGTCAGTTTTTAGTTAACTTTGCAAATATCTCAATAACTGTAAGACTTAGCTTGTAAGTAATTCTTATAAAAAAGATCTAAAATTATAAGGAGAATCGAAAAATAAATTAATATATAGGGTGTTCTATTTAAAAATCAAAAGTTCTATATTGTACCACTTTTATATTACACCATGTAGAAACCAAACTATTTTTAGATTATGCAGCTTATAAAAATAGACAACTTTCGTATTTAAACTTATCTTCTAAGTTTAATGGCTAAGGAGCTATCGACCGAATACGCTCTATTGGGACACCTGTAATATATATATATATATATATATATATATATATATATATATATATATATATATATATATTATTGAACAGTTCTTCACCTTGGAATTCTCCAATGGTTTTAGTTAAAAAGAAGTCAGGCGATTTTAGAATATGTTTTGATGCTAAGAAATTAAATTCTATTACAAAAAAAGATGCTTACCCTTTACCATTTTTAAATGATATTTTAGATAAATTAAGAGATGCTTGTTATTTAACTTCAATTGATTTAAGGAAAGCTTTTTGGCAAATTCCTTTAGACCCGGAGAGTTGTGAAAAAACTGCTTTTACTGTTCCACGTAGAGGATTATTTGAGTATACTGTTATGTCCATGGGACTTACCAACGCACCCAGTACATTACAACGATTTATGGATTCAATTTTAGGACATGATTTATCACAATCCGTTTTTGTTTATTTAGACGATATTATTATTTTTTCAAGTACTTTCAAGGAACATGTTACTATTTTAAGAGAAGTTTTTAAAAGGCTTAATGATGCCCAATTAAATATTAATTTAGATAAATGTGAATTTTGTAAACCGCAACTATCATATTTAGGTTTTGTTATTGATAATAATGGTCTTCACACCGATCCTTCAAAGGTGGAAGCTATTACTAATTTTCCTCAACCTCATACTTTTACTGAAGGTAAATGTTTTATTGGTAAATGTTCTTGGTATCGACGTTTCATTCATGACTTTTCCACTATTTTAGCCCCGATTAACAATTTATTGAGAGGTAAGAAGAAATCCCAGAAAGTTTTATGGAATACCGAAGCGAATGATTCATTTTTAAAAATTAAATCTTTATTAGTTGATGCTCCTATCTTAGCGAGTCCCGATTTTTCTAAAACTTTTTATTTACAGTGTGATGCATCCAATTGTGGAGTTGGATGTGTTTTAACGCAAGGTGTCGGAGAGAGTGAAGTTGTTATCGCTTATGGTTCTCGTACTTTAAATAAAGCCGAGCAAAATTATTCAATTGCCGAACGTGAGTTACTTGCAGTTATTTTTGGAATTCAAAAGTTTAGACCTTATATTGAAAGTTTATTTAAAGTTATTACAGATCATCATTCACTTATTTGGATTAATAATTTAAAAGATCCTTCAGGTCGTTTAGACAGATGGAGTGTTAAGCTTCAACAATTTGATTTTGAAGTTATTCATCGTAAAGGTAAATTAAATGTTGTTCCTGATGCACTTTCTAGAGCCCCTTTAGAAGTTAGTTCTCTAGAATTTTCTGTTGTAGATTTAGACGATTGGTACAAGAAAATGTTAGCCAACGTTTCTAAAAATCCTGAATTATTTCCTGATTGGATAAGCTTTACAAATTTATTTCAAATGATTTAAACATCGAGTAGAATTTAGTGGAGTGGAAGTTAGTTGTTCCAAAATCTTTAAGGAAAGATATTTTACAACAATTTCATGATGAACCTACATCATCACATTTTGGTGTTTTTAAAACTTTTTCAAAAATTAAAGAATTTTATTATTGGCCAAAAATGAAGTCCGATATTTCCAAATATATTAGGAATTGCAATATTTGTCACCGAAGCAAGTCTTCACAATTTAATCATTATGGTTTTATGGGTAAAGAGAAAAATGTCTCTTATCCTTTTCAATGTATTTCTATTGATTTAGTAGGTCATTTTCCTAGATCTAAGAGTGGTAACACGGTTTTATTAGTTATTTGTAATTGGTTTACTAAATTTACTTTGATTCACCCTATGCGCAGTGCTACTGCTAAAGGTATTTGTCAATATATTGAAAATTATGTATTTCTAGTTTATGGTGTTCCCCAAATTTGTATGGTGGACAATGGCCCTCAATTTAAAAGTTCACAATTTAAAAATTTAATGAGTTCTTACAAAGTTCAATCCATTTGGTTTAATGCAAGTTATCTATCACCCCCAAGTAAATTTTGTTGAGAGAGTTAATAAAGTAGTAAGTACTGCTATTAGATCTTATATTAAAGATGATCACAAGGAATGGGATGTTGAAATTCACAAAATTGCCCGTGCTATTCGTAAAGCTGTTCATGAGTCTACGAAATTTTCACCTTCCTTTTTGGCGTTTGGTCGGACAGTTCCGATTTCTGGTGATTTTTATGGCCGACTAAAGGATTTTAAAGAGGATGATTTATTTATTACAAACCGTGAACAATTAGTTCAAGATTTAAATGAACTTTCACCCGTTTTTAAACATGTTAAGCAAAATTTACATGCAGCTTACGAAAGAAATTCAAAATCTTACAATTTACGACGGCGTCCATTGAAATTAAACGTCGGCGATTTAGTTTGGAAAAATAATTTTACTTTATCTGATGAGACTAAAAATTATAAGCTCCAAAAATTATTTAAGCGAAAGTTGTTGAGGTGTTAGGTCCAACTACATACCGATTGGCCACTCCTTTTGATAATAAACCATTAGGTGTTTTTCATGTTAAAGATTTAAAACCCCATTAGTTCTTAGTTTTTTGTATTCTTTTTAATTATTTTTCTATTTTTGAGATTTTTACATTCTGGTTTTCTTATTTACATTTTTATTATTTTGATAATTTTTCAAAGTAATTTTATTTTTGTGCTTATTTCGCACATTATTTTATTTTTATATTTTTGTGGCTTTGCAAACCACTTATTTTATTTTTGCTACATTTGTTAGCATGATGGTTGATATTTAGATCCCATCGTGCGAATGATTTTTTTAGCATGATGTTTGATATTTAGATCACATCGTCATTTATTTTGCCGATTTTTTGGGACATTAGTTCTCGGGCAGATTATCTTCTTTTATTGGATTTACAATTTGCTATTGTTACAATAGTAAAATTTAAGATAACCATTTTGAGTTTACCTCTGATCGTTAATTTAACGTGTAATTTTCAAACTCTTAACAGTTGATAAGAAAACTAGTAATGCTTGTATACATTTTATTTTTATTTGATTTAGTTATTTTAGTTTCCCTGAATTTGTTTTCGAAATTTTAGCTTTTGATTATTCCTCATTTGTCTAGTGTTACTATTCTTGGACGGTGCTTGAGGACTTCGGTTCGCCTCGTGTCAACCTCGATTAGTTCACTTCCCGATTGTGACTTCCTGATTATGACGTTTTGGTAGTTTTAGGGGGGGGTTGTTGTGTTCGTAAGAGTGCTTCATCTTTTCTCTTTGCTACTCATCTAGATTTCGATTTATTTACAAACGTGCGTGTTAGGGGTATGTTTAGTCTTGGACGACGACTGTGGAGCAACATGAACCTGAGTCTCGTGAAGGGTAGAGTGGCCTCTCTTGTTCTCCACGACGAAGCACCCTGAGCTAATTTGCCATGGAAACAATCGTATCTTGGATTTACCGAACGTGTCTGTAGTGGTTATGTTTGATGTACCTAGGAGGCTTGGTTTGAGATCACCGGGGTAGAGAATTGGAACCGCTCTCTTTCGGCCTCAAATCTCGCGATTATTTATTTATGGTTAGTCCGGAAGGATTTTTTTACTTTTGAGTGGAGTGGCATTTTGCCGTGATTTTTTTAACGTTTCACCGAAAACTGTTCCCGGGTTCCCCGCCCACTGTCCCTTCAGGTCATGGTTGGTTCCGTTCTTTTTACGTTAGCTTCAAATTTTTTTTCTGGTTTTTGCATTTGTTCTTCTGATGGTGGTTTGCTTCACAAACCCCACCAGCTAAAGTTTTCACTTTATTTTAAGGTTCGGGCCTTTTATCTCGACTAGTGGCGTGTGCGGGTGGTAGCGCGTCAGTAGCTTTTATGTTGTTGCGAGGGGTCTTTCCTGACCAACATCACCACATTTTCCGTACTTCTTCGTACATTTTCTTTTCATTTTCATTTACATTTTGCATAGATTTAATTAGCTTAACATTTTTTATTTTCTTAAATTTTACTAATTTCATTTATTAGCTTAGTGTTTGGAATCTCCGCTTTGGTGATCTTCGAGTCCAAATTTTAGGAGGGGGTGTGTAACAAATCTTTTTTAGTGTTGTATAAAATATACCTCAATTTAGGATCTTTCCTTCATTTAGTTTTAAATACAAGAAAATTTTAATTATTTTACAATATTGGTATGAGGTAGGCAACTTAATTTGCATATCTTCTTAGTTCTTAAAGATTTATAATCCTGCTTTCAATTTGTATTCATTTCTTATCTGACACATAACGCGTCTGCGTTTAGTTGTTCTGCTGATATCTTGTACGCATGACCTGATCATCTACTTCGAAATCCTCCATTTGCACTTCCTGTTGAATGTCGAAGCATGAAGCTGCTTCTTTTTGATTTTATCTAAATTTATGTGTAAAGCGCCATCAATTTGGTGGTAAGAGATATTTTTAATACATTTACATAAAATTAAAAGCATTTTGTTCTTTTTAGGCGTTTTTCTTGAGGTATCTTTATACCATTTTTTTCTTTAATTACACGTTTATCATTAATTCAATTTACAACGTAATTACATCTAAAGTACGCATTTGATTTTGTTGTTGCGTACATTTTTTCGTTTTATGATTGCAATTTTTTTAATGGATACTTCCAATTAATGCAATAAGAAGTGGATTTAAGAATTTTAAAAAGAAATTATACGGATTTAATAGATAAATTCATTTTGGGGTGCGGCTGATAAAATTATGTCAAGATTGCACCATGATGATGTAAGAATGACTTCATCCTGTTAACCTCTCCGTAATCATATTTAAATACCAGTGGTTGTCAAAAAGAAAAGTTTGTGTACAAAATTTCTAAGGTATTTATTTAGTGATTTATTTAGTACCTTAAGCATAATTTTAAGACCTTCATTATTTCATCATTACATTTAATTCAATAAACATAGTCTGTATAGTGTTATTTTTTACATTTTTGTAAAGTCGGTTTAATTGTCCCGATAATTTAAAAAAGACAATTTGGCGCCCGAGATAACTTCATTTTTGTACATTCTTCATTATTGATGGTAAGTGGTAATTAAGCAAATCATTTTATTTGAACCGGCCCAATTTAACAACCGATGAGCCAAAGGCACAATTATAAATGGTGTAAGGTTAGTATTTTCTGGAGATTTATTATTTCATTACTTTTGGATAACTTACTTTTTATTATTTTAAAATTGTACAACGTTACACACATTTCTTTATTACACTGTCGCCTCGAGCTAGGGACTTCTTTTATTACCATTTATGATTATTTTCACTTTTGTGTATTTCAGTTACGATTGTTAGTGTTCACCATTTAAAGGTATTGTAACCATTTATTATTTTATATTTGAATATTTTTATAGTGTTTACGATTAGTGATATTTTATTGTTTATACATTATTTTTACCATGTCAAATTTAGATTATTTAGTGGATGTTCTTCGTAGTGATGAGTTGTCTGTAGAGTTAAGCTTTAGAAATGTTAATGTTAAGGATGTGGAAAGGTTAACCGTAGAGGAGAAACGCAAATTACTTAGACGTAAATTGAATTTAGAAAGGATAAATCCAAATTTATTTGATTCGTACAAGAGAGTCGAAATTAGCCAAGCCTTAGAACTGAATTTATTACAAGAGAAACTTCAAAACATTCATTCATTAATTAATTTGTTTAAAAATAAGCCTTCAAAAGTAGAGTACCTTAGACTTCATACTCGTTTATTGCACATCTTAAAACGATTGAACTATATCACTTTTGATGATGATTTTTTATATTTATATGATCAGTTATTAACTTTATGTAACGATTCTTTAGAATTTATTGAATCTATTTATCAAAACTTTGAATTGAATAATGATTTACCACAATTAGACACTTCTGATATTTCCATGTCATCTAACGACAATGTTAATACTTCAGTTAATATTCCGGCTCAAGATTTTTCTAAATTAATTCAAACTTTACAAATTTATAAAAGTTCTGTTCCTGTATATAAGTTAAATTTAAAATTTAATGGTAGTGAGAGGGAAGTTTTTACATTTATTCAAAGATGCGAGGAGTTAATGGTTGCACGAAACATTTCTAAGACGGAGATGTTTTTATCTGGTGTTGATTAATTTGCAGAGAAAGGATTAATTTGGTACAGGGCGATCAAATCCTTTGTTCAAACATGGGATCAATTAATTTCTAAATTAAAGAGTGACTTTTTACCCGAAGGACATGACGAAGTTTTATTGAATGAAATTAAGAATAGAAAACAGGCTTTTGATGAAATTCCAACCCTTTTTATTTCTGAAATGGTTAATTTATTTTCACAATTAGATGTTCCTCCTTCTGAAGGTGAACAATTAAAGATTATTATGTGAAATTTACAACCATGGTTTGCTACTCAGTTAGCTTTAGTTAATGTTAATGATATTTTTCATTTAGTCGAGTTATGTAAAAAATTACAGCAAGTAAAAGCACAAAATTCCAAATTTAAATTTAATTCTTGTTCAGATTCACAGAAACAATCTGAATATAAACCTTCTTCTTCTACATTCAAACAAAATGTTAAACCTAAAGTCAATTTTTCTAATGCGGGTACTAAACCAAAAAATATAATTTCAACCTTTAATATTTCCAAAATTAATACAGCTAAGTCTTCAACAACCTGTTTTAAATGTCAACAGTTGGGTCATACCTATCACACCTGTGATAAGGGTGATGATAAAATCTTCTGCTTTAAATGTGGTTATTCCGATGTTACCTTTTCTAATTGTCCGAAGTGTAAATTTTCAAAAAACTTGTAATTGGGAAGTGTTCTGTTAGTCGACACATTTCTTTTGATTTTTCAGAGGCTGACAAACATGTTTTTAAAGATTGGTTGATTACTGTTAAGGAATTTTATGGGACTCCTACAATTTGTTCCAAATTTATTGAAAAGAATAATGATATTAGACCTTTTATTAATGTGCAGATTTTTAATGAATATTTTGTTGCTTTATTAGATAGTGGAGCTTCCGTAACTATTATAGGTAAGCCTGCTTTATATTTGATTGATAAATATGATTTGAAATTAAATAGGAATTCACCTTTTTCATCATTGATTATTATTGCTGATGGTTCTTCACAATCCATTTTGGGAAGTGTTGATTTATGTTTAACTGTTAATGGTATTACTAAAACTATTTCTGTTATTGTTTCTGAATCTATTACTACTGCTATTACTTTGGGAGTAGATTTTTGTCATTTATTTGAAATTAAAGCTGATTTTAGAGAAAATTCTTTTGTTGCAAACTCTGCGGAGACAACTTTTTTTATGATTAAGAGTATTGATGATCTTAATAATGATCAAGTTTTTGAATTAAACCAAGTAATTGACTTTTTTAAAACATTATCAAATTCCCAATTAGGTAAAACAAATAAAGTTTTTCATTCTATTAATACTGGCGATGTAGTACCAATTAAACAACGTTATTTTCCACTATCTCCTGCTATGTTGGAGCATGCGAACAGAGAAATTGATGATATGTTAGAGCAAGGAATTATTAGACCCAGTTCATCACCTTGGAATTCTCCAATGGTTTTAGTTAAAAAGAAGTCAGGCGATTTTAGTTTGTTTTGATGCTAAGAAATTAAATTCTATTACAAAAAAAGATGCTTACCCTTTACCATTTTTAAATGATATTTTAGATAAATTAAGAGATGCTCGTTATTTAACTTCAATTGATTTAAAGAAAGCTTTTTGGCAAATTCCTTTAGACCCTGAGAGTTGTGAAAAAACTGCTTTTACTCTTCCACGTAGAGGATTATTTGAGTATACTGTTATGCCCATGGGACTTACCAACGCACCCAGTACATTACAACTATTTATGGATTCAATTTTAGGACATGATTTATCACAATCCGTTTTTATTTATTTAGACGATATTATTATTTTTTCAAGTACTTTCAAGGAACATGTTACTATTTTAAGAGAAGTTTTTAAAAGGCTTAATGATGCCCAATTAAATATTAATTTAGATAAATGTGAATTTTGTAAACCTCAACTATCATATTTAGGTTCCATACCAAAGATTATTTTTTTATCTTTAAAAATAACTGAGATACGCCTACTTGAATTACTACATAAAAATGTCAGTTTTTAGTTAACTTTGCAAATATCTCAATAACTGTAAGACTTAGCTTGTAAGTAATTCTTATAAAAAAGATCTAAAATCATAAGGAGAATCGAAAAATAAAATAATATATAGGGTGTTCTGTTTAAAAATCAAAAGTTCTATATTGTACCGTATAACAACTCTTTTTTAGTGTTGTATAAAATATACCTCAATTTAGGATCTTTCCTCCATTTAGTTTTAAATACAAGAAAATTTTAATTATTTTACAATATTGGTATGAGGTAGGCAACTTAATTTGCATATCTTCTTAGTTCTTAAAGATTTATAATCCTGCTTTCAATTTGTATTCATTTCTTATCCGATATATAACGCGTCTGCGCTAAGTTATTCTGCTGATATCTTGTACGCATGACCTGACCATCTACTTCGAAATCCTCCATTTTCACTTCCTGTTGAATGTCGAAGCATGAAGCTGCTTCTTTTTGATTTTATCTAAATTTATGTGTAAAGCGCCATCAATTTGGTGGTAAGAGATATTTTTAATACATTTACATAAAATTATAAGCATTTTGTTCTTTTTAGGCGTTTTTCTTGAGGTATTTTTTATACCATTTTTTTCTTTAATTACACGTTTATCATTAATTCAATTCACAACGTAATTACATCTAAAGTACGCATTTGATTTTGTTGTTGCGTACATTTTTTCGTTTTATGATTGCAATTTTTTGAATGGATACTTCCAATTAATGCAATAAGAAGTGGATTTAAGAATTTTAAGAAGAAATTATACGGATTTAATAAAGATAAATTCATTTTTGGGTGCGGCTGATAATATTATGTCAAGATTGCACCATGATGATGTAAGAATGACTTCATCCTGTTAACCTCTCCGTAATCATATTTAGATACCAGTGGTTGTCAAAAAGAAAAGTTTGTGTTCAAAATTTCTAAGGTATTTATTTAGTGATTTATTTAGTACCTTAAGCATAATTTTAAGACCTTCATTATTTCATCATTACATTTAATTCAATAAACATAGTCTGTATAGTGTTATTTTTTACATTTTTGTAAAGTCGGTTTAACATGGAATTTAGTTAGAAACGGTTCCCTTCGTCTAGAAGTCGGTTTTGAAGAAGGTCTAGTTTGAAGTATATCTAATTTATAATGTCTAATTACCTACTTACCTAATTGCCGCTCATTTATTTATTTAAAATTAATGTTTAATATTTAATTTAGACCCCAATGTTTTTTGCAGCAGCAAATTTTTAAAATATCGATTGCTACTTTCCAATTAATATAAATGAAGTTGTATAACTGTTTAATAATAATAAACACATATTAAGAAGCCCGCGAACAGATTCTTGTCTTACAAAACTACGGTCCCTTATTAAAATGCAACCCCCCAATGCATAAGTAAATTAGGTCACAATCTGTAGATGGGATTAAAAGAAATGTAATAATAATTATGAAATCTCCTTTGATAAAAACAACCCTAATAAACACATATTTTTTCACTCAGAACACTGAATGCGCACGCATTTACCCACCCTCCAGGGGCTGAACTGCAAAAAAGGCTCTTAATACAACCAATAGGGGTCTAATTAGGGTGAAAATTCCATCAAGGGTTGAAGATGGCCTTCGAAAAGAAGTCATAAAAAGGGAGTGAACTGACAAAAGAAAGGTTCTTAATGCAACCAAAAAGGGCTCTAATTAGGTTGAAAATTCCATCAAGGGTTGAAAATGGCCTCCGAAAAGAAACCATAGGGGTGAAAAATACAATCCCCCTCATGGCATATAAAAAATGGCTGAAGGTGCCCCAGGTCACAAAAATCCAAGATGGCGGCGACAGGTGTCCCAATTATACTCTTGTATATGGTGAAAAGGCGGATATTGTTCAACACATATCGATACTGCATAAAAAGGCGGATATTGCTGCTAGTAGCAAAATATCTTTTTTTCGTAAGGACGCATTTGGAAATGAGGAACAAAAGCTAGCTGCGTTTGCATGGACTTGGTCATACCACAGTGTGATTCACAATAACATATTAAACATTGTTGAAATTTGCATGTATTTACCGGGCCCAACACCGCCACAGAAAGGATATTTTCTCGTATGAATAAAATTTGGACCAGCGGCAGCCTTACTGTAAAAACTTTAAGGACTTTTAATGACAAAACATAATTTTGAAATGAATTGTCTTGAATTTTTAAAGTATCTCAAAGATCACCCAGATATTTTACGAATGGTTAATGGAAAATATACAAATGAGTAACGTTTCGCTCGCCATTTTATTAACTATGTAGGTACTTTTAAAAACCGAAGTAAAATTTTGTTTTTAACCCTGTTGCATTATGACATGGGAGACCTAAAAACTTAGACTAGAGAGCATAAAAACTCATAATTATGTATCTAATTTAAAAGAAATTTCTCCCTCTCCTTCCCCTTACTGAGGGGTATTACTCGCACTGTTTGGGGTGGTGCTTCCATGTCCTGTATTTCTTTTTACATAAATGGTCACCTTAATTCAAACAGGCGTAAAATAATAAAGTGGTTAAAGTGATTACTGAGCAACAATATCAAAAAAGTATATTCCCGTGTAATTTCCTGTCTCATCTTGAAAGTCCGACTCAGCATAAAGTCCCCCTACAAAAGTATGTCTGTAAAACTTTATGATATAATAATGACGTACATGTATGTAATCAGAAGGATATTCCTGATTTAATCATGTTTCTGGTAAACAAAAAAATCATAAGATATCAAACATATCTTCTCAAAAGAAAGAAACGTACAATTTAGAATGAGGAGACGGCCGTTAAGATGATGAATGATAAATATCTTCGTGTTACAAGCTTAGACCTTATGAATGTACCTAATCTAAGGCTATGAGATTCTTGGGAGCGTTTAATTGTTTTGGTTGTTTCCTAACAAGTTCAACGATTTAACAAGAAAGGTTATTTAACAACCACTTAGATACCCAACGAATATTTACTGTTGCTGCTATATAACTTAAGAGACACAAGATATATAATAACTTTTGAATAACCTAAACATAAAGGAAATGGTTTCCAGGGTAATATAGCTTTACACTGTCTCTTTTACTTAACTGTAATATTATTAAATTAACCCCAAGTTACTTTCATTTTTTACCTACATTAAATCCAGTGTGATTATTGTTTCAACTGAATATGAAAAACTTATATAACTGTGTGTGGTACGTATCTGTAAAATAGCCTGGTGTATCCCAACTAAGCATAATGACGTTGCCCAGACGTTGTAGTAACTTTTTAGAGAGCTTTGTAACGTTACGTCTCAAAGACTACAACGTTCTATAGAAGTTACTCAAATGTTCTATGGCCGCCCTTAACACGTTGCAACTTGCAAGGAATGCGTTAAATGTTGTGAGGTTACTGTAACTTTCTACAGACGTTTGTAATGTGAAATGTTAAAAATTAGAACGTATTGTAGACGTTACATTGAAGTTGTATGTCCGCCTTAAATATATACGTTAGTATTCATGTTATTGTTAGTTATATTACAATCCGTACACGCAGTCGCGTTACGCAAATATATGAGCCCCCCACCCACGCGAAATTCAACTCGGGCTTCCAATTTTTCATGAATCAAATTATTCAAAAGGAGAAAGAGAGACCATCAATACATTTTTATTCTTATAATAATTTAATATTAGTCAAGTTGCTTTGGTATGTGTGAATTCTTGCAGTATTGGAGGCTCACATTCCATTAATATAAGTAATTTGATTGTAATCTCATTATATTTAGAATTTACATCAGTTCTACATACATAAAGGCAAAGTTTACATCGATTGTGGCATGTATCTCGATAGCGCAGATGGTTAGCGTGTTACTCTAGCAAAGTACAAGTCGAGGTTAACTTTTTATTTATGTAATTTTTAATTACATATTTACCTTTGAACTTATTCGTTCATAACAAAAACCTATAAGAATTTTTATTTATGTACTTAATAAAATTAATCATAATTTTTAATTACATGTTTACTTTTGAACTTATTGGTTCATAACAAAACTTATAATAAATTTTTATTGGGGTTTGTATATATAATTTTACACGAAATTATAAAATAAAAAATCTCTTCAAAATGTAAACAAAATAAAATACACTAAAACAAAACAACTAAAATAAAAGTAGTAATATAAGTTTTCGTTATGAACGAATAAGTTCAAAGGTAAATATGTAATTAAAAATTATTATTAATTTTATTAAATACGTAAATAAAAAGTTTACCTTGAGTAAGATTTGAACGTACGACCTGTACTTTGCTAGAGCACCGCGCTAATCAACTGCGCTATCGAGATTTTTATGCCGCAATCGATGTAAATTTTGTCTTTATGTATGTAGAACTGATGTAAATTCTAAATATAATGAGATTACAATCAAATTACTTATATTAATGGAAGGTGAGTCTGCAATATCGCAAGGATTCACACATACCAAAGCAACTCGACTATTATTAAATTATTATAAGTTTTTGTTGTGAACGAATAAGTTCAAAGGTAAATATGTAATTAAAAATTATTATTAATTTTATTAAATACATAAATCAAAAGTTTACCTTTAGTAGGATTTGAACCTACGACCTGTACTTTGCTAGAGTACCGCGCCAATCAACTGCGCTATCGAGATTTTTATGCCCCAATCGATGTAAATTTTGTCTTTATGTATGTAGAACTGATATAAATTCTAGTTATATTTAGAATTTACATCAGTTCTACATACATAAAAGACAAAATTTACATCGATTGGGGTTTGAATCTCGATAGCGCAGTGTTACGCGTACTCTAACAATCGTAGGTTCAAATCCTACTCGAGGTAAACTTTTTATTTATGCATTTAATAAAATGAATAATAATTTTTACTTATATCTATTTAATCATTCAAATGAAGTTTTTTTTGCATGTTGCTATTCAATACTTATAAATTATAATCGACAAATCACATAGCCTTTCTTCGAACATAGTACTTCTTAAATAATTCTTTATCGATTTTAACTTTGTAAATGATCTCTCCGCCATCGCAACAGTAACCGGTAAAGTCAAAAATACTAATATAGCAGTGCATGCATCCGATAAACGTGATGCCGCGTACTTTTATTATTATAAAATCACCCAACTTTTATATCTTTTATCGTTTTCAGCTTGTTCAAGTCTTCTGCAAAAACTGCTTTCAGAGATAGAATTTGATTTGGAAATGCAGCAGATAAATCATTACTATAATGCTTTTGAATACTGCTGGCCATAGTGTATAATTCTTCATTTTCCTTTATATTCGTTTTTTTTCCTTAATATTTGTAAAAATATCTCGAAAGTTTGTAACAGCAGTTAAACTTGAATTCAACATTGCGGAGGCATTCTCTAAATACAGTTCTGCTGACTGTAATGTTTTGGATATTAAATTTAGACGTTCTAATATTTCACACTGGAAAATCAATAAAAATATAAATTCAAACTTCTCCATTTGCTTTTAATTCCCAAGGAAGGCTTCCTGCTTCTCGTCTTTTTTGATGGTAGTAAGTGGAATATTCGACAGCATAAAATTATAACGAATTGCTAACACAGAATCAAATCGAGAAGACCAACTTGTAGTGCATAAAGATTTTATAGTCAATTATATGTTCTCGGCTACTCTGAACAACTTTCAAATCGTTCCACCTTTTAATGCTGTGTCCAAAAAACGTGTAAATTTTTTGGCAAACGTCATAAAATTCTCTTATAAAAGGCACATTATTGCATATATCATTCAATACAAGGTTTAAATTATGAGTGGCACAATGAATATATGTTGCCGCTGATTGTTTGTCTTTGGTTAATTTTTGTAGTCCAACGTATACTCCACTTATATTAGCGGCACCGTCGTACGTGTTAAGAAAATTTGTAACGTCCTTTTCTAAACCCTTAGCTGTCTGATCGTTTACTTCAGTGAATCCTGAAAAGGATTGACTAATTTTGATATGATTTGGTTCTTTACCATCTTTTAATTCAATGCATACGTATCTTTTTTAGTTGTCCTGCGTAGTGTCAAGTATTATAGTGAAAAATGGGCATTCTTTTATATTTTTAACAATATTTTCCCTTATTTTGGAATCAATATCATGTATTAATTCGTTCTGAAGTTTAGGACTCAGATATTTGACATGGTTTGTTCTTTCTCATTTGTTTCTAATAAGTGAACATTCAGTACAGAATCATACTTTACGAGTATGTATTTATAAAGTTTCCACTTGAGGAATCTCCATATTGTGTTTCGCGATGTCCTCATTATAACATCTATGATCCTTCTTAAAATTTGGCGCAACTTACTGACTTCATTTTTGTATTGACATTCTAACAACGAATCTACAGTTTTACTTGCTGGCCAAACGTCATAAGCGCGACTTGCTTGTATATGAATTAATAGAATTTTCATGATCATTAACTTTTTTGGACAATCCTTGCCAGTCATTAACGCCTTTACACCATGCATCTTTAAAATGAACGTTATTCCTGTCAACAAAGTTGAGGATGAGGACTGTTCAGATTCAGTAAATGTGGATGTATTTGCACTAGTTAGTTTTCGTAGAAAAAAGTGTTCAATTTAGAATATCTAGTATCAATACGTTTTTTGTCCTTACGAAGTTTTCGTTTTTATGTGCCACTTAAAACCTTTTTGTCTGTATTGAAACCACTCATTTTCCGAAAAACTTTAACGAGTTCGAAGATTTTCTACAAAAAAATTTAACCACTACACTACGATAATGTAATTCAACCGATCGCTGTTCTGAATTGAAACTAAAATGTAACTGATATTTTGCGAAACTAAATAGTAATAAATCAAAACTGAAGCATAGTCTGCATAGTATTAAGTTTTGTTTGGTAAGCCAAGCTTTGTATGTTACACGAGATAAATATGTAACTTAAGATGTAATTTATTTAACGAAAGTCTAACACGATCGCTTATTATAAATATAGATTGCACACACACGCACGTACACACACACGCGCGCGCACACGCGCACACGCACGCACACGCGCAGACACACACACACGCACAAACGCGCACACGCTCAAGCACGCGCGCGACACACACACACACACACACACACACACACACACACACACACACACACACACACACACCACGGTCCAATAACATAATAATAGTTTGTAATTTTGCATAAACGCTGTAAGGATTGTGTCAACATGAAAAATTGCAAGTAATCGGAAGCACTCCAAAACTGCTTGTTTTTCTCTGTTTATCACTTTATGTCAACCATTGCGACAGATTAAGAACTAAGCCATTTTGTTAGAAATGTCGTTATAATAGGCAAACATTAAATCATGTCACTGGACACAATTTTGTTTCGGCCCTAAATCTTTATTAAGCGGTTGATTTCAGTGGGAACTAGTGTTTATACAACACTTGTATTTTATTGGACTAATGGGGTTTAATAATTACAGTCGGACTTTGTTAAGAAAAGCAGTACATAAAATAAAAGAATTACAAATTGTGTTAAATTTTCTAATTGGCATCCGTTGTTTCCAGTACATGGATTAACCACGGCTTGAAATATATAAGTGAATTATAAACGAGATTGCTAAAAACAAGTATAATACTTAACATGTATAGGGTAAGGCAAGATTAAGTGGAAGGTGTGAAGGGGTGATACAAGTTAAAGAAATCGGAAACCTAACAGTGTATATATATATATATATATATATATATATATATATATATATATTATATATATATATATATATATATATATATATATATATATATATATATATATATATATATATATATATATATATATATATGAGTCTCGACCTAAATTCGCTTGATTTTTTTCTTTTAGGATTGTTTACAACAGAGCATATTCATGGTGTGATGCTCCCATAGCAGTGTTTTGAACGTTAGCTGTAGTTTTGATTTTGTTAGTGTTTCTTTCGTTTGTACTGTATTAATTGTATTAATAAATTATTTATACTATTTATACGTTATGGATTGATTAAACAAGTGCAAACGTTTATTTGACATATTCGTATTATTGCTGCTTGTTTAACCACCCCTTCGAATCCCTATATTTAATCTCGACTCATGTCGTGCACAAGTGTTGAAACTTTGGTCACATTTGTATACAGAAGTATTAATGCGTTTACCTCTCTACGGATATTTCCGGTCTCAGGTGTATTTTGAATTTTTTACCTACCATAATGGCTTTTTCCTGAGTTGGTGAAGTTAAAAATGAGAAAAAATGCATCCACAAGTAGGGTATTAGGGTGGCTCATAAAGAATGTCGTTTTTCAGAGTTTCTTATTGAGCCCTTCTGCTCCTATCTATATGTTGATACTATGCCATGCATGTCTCAAGAGGAAACAAGGTTCTGGTCGGCTCAACTCGTTAAGTAACGCTGTAGAGAAGTTCCTCACGACTTAACGCCAGCAATAGCAGAGAGTCGAGTTCAGGTTTGTGCTCAACTGCTTTCCAATCTTTGGGATGAACGTTTCTTTAAACGGATCGTTACTTACGATGAAAAGTGGATTTATTTCAATAATCCTAGCACAGAAAATCATTGGATTACTGCTGGGCAACCTGCATTGCCGGTTCCCAAACTGGAAAGGTTCCAAAGGGAGGTTATGCTTTGTGTATGGTGGAATTTTGAAGAGGTTATTCACTTTGAGTTGGTTCCTGATGGGCAGACGATTGATGCTAACCTTTACAGTCAACGTTTGGATAGAATGTATGATGCTCTAAGTCGGCGTTACCCTGGATTGGTGAATAGAGGACGGGCAATTCTGCAACAACACAACGTCAGACCTCATACTGCAACTGAACCTCATCAAAAAATTAGGGAATTGAATTTGGAGCTTCTTCCTTATCCAGCTTGTATCCCGGACCTTGTGCCTTCCGATTAGCACTTACTCCGATCGATGGCGCACTTCCTTCGTGGACGGCATTTTACAAGGTGTTGAGGAAGTTGAAGCTGCGTGCCGAGAATTCTTTAATTCCAAAGATGCTACATGGTATCGTCGTGGCATTGAAGATCTTGCAGAACGATGGCGAAAGATATTACTTTACAATGGTTTATACTTTAGTGAATAAAAGTTTTTATTTGTTATTTTATCATTAAATAAGTTTTTCATAAAAAATTTTTTTATAGACCATCCTAATATACGTTTACATAAATAATAATATAACACGCTCACTTAAAAGATATGACGTATTTTCCGTAAACAAAGCACGACTTTGATTTATTGTTTTTTGACTCACCCTGTATAATTGTAAATAATTCACTTCTTATTTCTGTTCTCTTCGATACACACGTTTTGTCATAAACATGTTTTCCTAAATTCAATAATTTAGTTGTAACAAAGGAATCGCAAAAGTCTGGAGCGCACTATGCAATAGTAGGCAATATAAATCTTTATTTCACAATATTCCGCGTTCAAGGGTGCAATTTTTAAGTATATTTAAAAAAAAGTCTTTCTCCATATAGTACAAATATCGGTTAATCGTTAATAAAATCGTTAGCTAGACTGCAGTGTTCGGAACGGTCGTTTAATGAATTTTGAAGAAAATTTAATTTTTAAAGCATAAATACAGACTAATAATATACATTATGACATAGAGCTCATTAATCAATGTCTTTGTATCCTGGGGGATCATCTTGTAGTTTAAGATATACCTAAGATATTTCTATTTTTCAGTAATACCATAGATTTTTTTCTGGACAGGTACAAAAATTTCTAAAAAACTACAAATTATCAACTGATTTTTGAATAACTATTGCTTGTTCACTTACTTGATTAATCAGATTGGCTTTCTAAAGGTTTAATGAAATTACAAATTGACTTAATTAATTAAATTACAAAGTTGTGAATTGTCTTTGTTGATCATCACCGATGATTGTATTTATTATACAAGCTGTACAAACTTTGCTAAATTTGTGTTTTAACAATCTTTAACTTTCCCACCTAAAAGAAAAGTTATTGTAATCGCTCAAAAAGATCTAAACTAACCTGAGCTCGGAAATAACCGTTTTGAGGTACCCTGAGTCCAAAAAAGAGGTTTTTGAATATGTCTATGTGTGTACGTGCGTGTGTATATCTGTGGTGGTAGAGAATGGGGTAAGGAGCAGGGGGGATCTGATTTCTTGTTTGGCTACAATAACCTATAATTTTGAACAGCGAATGTATTCAAATTTTATATGAGTATTTGAGGTCTAAATATCTAGACACCATCGAAACTTAGTGGAGATAGATAGTTGTGTTGTGGAGTAATAAACGCAACATTTACAAATGAGCGTAGTGCTACTTTCGGTAGATGAACATAAAACGCAATAAATAAAACGCGTTTACCTTAATGGTGTAGGACTGAACGTTGCCACATTATATGAGGTGCTACAGAAATATTACTTATGGAGTATTTATAAATTAATAAATAAGAAAACTTCAATTACGGAACAGAAAAATAATTTGTACTTTGATATTAAATGACCGCAATGAAGTCTTTAAATAAGATTACTTTAACCCAGGTAATAATCCCTTTCTTAGAAAGGAGTCTGAATGTAAACTTATATTTTAAGGCAATAGGTAAGAAGACAAAGAGCAAATAAACTAATTAATAAATAATACATAATGGGTCGTGTTTAAATATTTCATTTGTCAGTTTCTAAATAATTTACACCCGTTCTCTTATTTAAAGTGGGAATGTTTTTGGAGTCAGCTGTCTCAACATTTTTACTTAGAACTACAGGTACACATAAATACATAAATCTTATATTTTATTATTATTCTGTTTTATTTTCCTCTCGAAAATGGAAAACTTAATTGTAAATTAAATGATGTCCTACTTAATATGCAAATGAGACAAAAACAGTTCTTACTTGCTAATAAATGTTGAGTTAATGTCGGCTGATTGTACTGTAGTTTTTTATTTTTTGGCATGCGTAGATTTACACCCTTTGCGGAAGTTGTAAACAGGTGATATATGACTAGGTCAGATAATGAAGTAAAAAATTGTAATTCGAAAGTATGTAAATGATAGGAAATAGGAAACAGAAAAACAAATGTTTGGCACGTTTATTTACAACAGAGACGGTTTGCTCAATAGTACGCAACCCCTAACAATTTAACAAGCATTAGCTATGTCTAGCGTTACGTAAAATAGTAAGTTTTTCCATTTTATTTTGAAATGTACTCTTATAATTGTCTATCTAGGTTTCGTCCACTATTTAAAATTATCAAAATGTATCTTATACTTACATAGGTAATTAATACATCACAAATGCTACCATCAATAATTTATTCGTATTTACTGCTTAACTGGCTTCGATATTACATACTCCCAAGAGCTTTCAAAAATTATGTCATTTAATTATTACTTGTTACTAAATGTCATAATATCATATAATGTAACATTTAGTTGTGATTTAAAAATAAGAAATAATTTTTTCTAATGAAAAAAAAATGTAACCGAATTTGACCTACCAAAAGCGTGTATATGCCTCCCGTTGGTTGTCAAGAAATTTCAAAATAATGACTTTTTAATCGTAAGCAAATTACCACCTTTTAGGTCCAACCCTGCTATTGAATTACACACATCGCTGGGTATAGTAATGATTTTACAAAGAACGTGAATTGGTTTATTGTTAGACAAATTTTTAAGCTTGATGCAAATTATACTATTTAACACTTTAACGCTTACTTCTGTAAGTGTATCATTTAACATTTCAAAACTAAGTAAGTAAGCAAAACAATATCCACGAATCTATATTTAACTACACAATTACATTTCTAAGTAAAGTTGCATTTTAAGTTGTGCAGAGTTTTGATTTTCAATTGATTATTCAGGTTGATACAAGTAAAGAATAACACTATTAGCGATGGAAATTAAAAATTCGCCATTTGGTCTACAGTGAATAAGTTCATAATGGCCGGTGATAAAAAAGTATACTTATAACCTTGTTATGAATTATTCATATACATTATATAAACCAAATCATTTACACTTCTTACCGTGGCCACAATAAAAACGGACACAACGCTACAAACGTTAGTTACCAAGACCAATAATACTTTGTACATTTCATATAAGCAAGAATATGAATAAATGAAAAGTACCCGTTTTACTGACCAATTTTTTTTTAAATGCGTTTTAAGGTGACCAACTATGTCAAAAGGAAATACAGGATATGGACGCATCACACGAAGAGACTGAGGGGTACCAAATACTACTCAGTAAGGGGAAGGAAAGGAAGAAATTTCTTTTATATTAGATACAAAATTTGAGTTTTTATGCTCTCTAGTCTAAGTAACAAATGTCGTGGTTATTTAGGTAAGTTTTTAGGGGTCCCATGCCATAATGCAATAGTGTAAAAAATAAAAAAAAATCTAATTAATTCTGCATTTTACTTCGGCTTTTAAAAGTACGTAGTTAATAAAACGAGCGAAACGTTACCCATTTGTATATTTTTATCATTGAATGCATTCGTAAAATATTTGGCCGATCTTGGAGATAGGTACTTAAAAAATTCAAGGTAATTTATTTCAAAATTACGTTTTGCCATTAAAGGTCCTTTTATACTATACTGAGTATCATGAACAGTAAGGGACGTTTACCGGTCGACGGCCAGAGACCCGTACGACCCTTAATGTTCGTGATGCTCATACTGTTTTTTGCACGATTGTATTAAATTTACAATTGAAATTATTTAATTTCTACTAAATAAACGAAAAGTCAAAAGTGACGTTTTAAATAGACATGTCCAAATTTTTTCTTATTATTGTGAAATATAGTATATCTATATAATTTACGTTGGTAAGTAAAAGACGTCGGTAAGTACTACTTACCGACGAGTTGAGCCTCGCAAACAGTAAACGTATCCTACTGTCTTGGAAACAGATATGGTAAATAAACGAAAAAGCTCAATCGTGTAAAAACGGCTAGTTTTGTCGCTGGTCCAAATTTTATTCATATCAGAAAAAATCATTTGGCGGTGTTAACACAAGCACATTTCAACAATTTTTAATATGTTGTGTGGTATATGTTTACTTTTGCAGTGCTAAAAAACTCGATCCATTGTTTGTAAACAGAACCTTTTTTTCAGTCTCTTATTTTTTGACTGGTTGTATACCGCTTAGTGCACACAATTTCAAAAGAAAGTTTCGAATCACTTATATGAATATCAGAGAGTTATTTTTGAAAACAGTTAATGAGTTTCCAACAGTTGACCACAGTGATTCTTTTTCTTTAGCAATACCCAACGAAACGTTTGCGAAGCTTCAAAGTGCTGCATCAAATTTATCGAAATGGGTTATACAAATAGTATGAAACATGGTCACTGACGTTTTAAATTGAGTTACGACTAGGTCTTCTCCTTCATTTACCAAAGCTACTAGCATAGTGTTAACTTGATTTGGCAAAAATACCTCATTTTTCCATGTATACTTCTACCATTAAAGATTTTTCATGTTCCACTTGCAGCACACATTTATGAAATGTTCAAGCTTGTTAGTGAAGAAACCATAGCCAAACTTCAAACGAATTTTTTTTAAAACTGTTAAGACTCAATTTAGGACGATTTTATTGAGGTTGAAAGCAACTTGTAACGGTTTGAACATTTCAAAATGTTAATATTAAAATATTCTTTCTATCTAAGGTAACAACACTAACCATGTGGTTTTACTGTATCCCAACAATTTTTGGTATTCAACATTAACAAACTCACAAAACTATTTTAATTGTTCAACAGTGTAATTGTAGAAATAGCCATAGATTTTCACAATAATGGCTTCGACGTCAATAGGCAAGCAGACTCTGATGTTAGAATACAGTTATGAAGGATATGAATTGCATAGTTCACCCCAACTAAAGGTATTTTAAGGAACTGCTGAACTTTGTGAAAGACACTGCCATTACTTTTGTTGTTAATTCGTATTTTTCAACCGTTTTAATAATATGTTCAGATATAATGTCTGAAGTTTTACCTTCGCTAAATCGTAAAAAATGATTCTAAGCCTGAATTAATAGTTATTTATGCGTAGTAAGTAAATGAGAATGTTTCTCGTCAAACAAACAACATTGCGTCACTTGAGTATTCCTGATTGTTTTCCATTTTTAACAAGAGAACGCAAACAAAACTTAAAATAATTACTATCAAGTGAAGAAGTAGGTATTTGCTTGACATTCTACTAATGAATTTGCTTTGATTTTACATAGGCGGATGTTTAGTATTCGATTTCCATCGAGTAAGGATGTATGAGAGGAGTTTATGCAAGAATTTGAAAGTGTTTGCAGAAAGATTGTAGCTATATTGTCTCATACTGATGTATAGTATTACAAGGCTAATATTACAAAAATATTAGCTTTCATTTTCAGTTCATGTATACCTTAATTTTGACAAGTAAGTAAATAAACATTACGGATTAAATTGATGTTTTTGCTGTAAAATTCATTCGTTAGTACTTTAAATTATGACTGATAAAATTTGATAAACGTAGGTATATTAAACCTCTGCGATAAATAACATTGATAGTATAACAGTGACAATTACAATAAAAGAAATGTAATTTCCATTGTATGCCATTAAATGCCAATAAAATGGCATACGGGTGTGCGCATGTGTGAGTCTGTGCGTGTTTGTTTGTGTAAATTGCGCATATATGCGTGTGCGCGCGCGCGCGTGGTTACGTGCGTGCGTGGGTGTGTGTGCTTGCGTGTGTGTGTGTGTGTGTGTGTGTGTGTGTGTGTGTGTGTGTGTGTGTGTGTGTGTGTGTGTGTATGTGTGTGTGTGTTTGGGCGTCTGTATGTATGTATGTGAGTGTGTGTTAGTATTCAAACCTTATATTTAAGTTTAATTTAATTTCTCCTGGGGGTAATTAGACCTTGGAAAAGATCTATCAAATATTTCTGAAATTTTCAATATCTGAACAACCATCACATAGGAAAATATGTAAACATATTTTTTAAAGATAATTTAATTTTGCATAACTTTTCTCTGTAAAGTTTTTTCAGAGCAAATACAAATAAGTGTAAAAATAAATGTGAGCTTTGAAGTTGTTTTACAATGTTACCTATTTTCGTTATGAAAGTATTACAGGTTGCATAGTTATCCTAAAATATATGAAGTGGAACAATACACTGCCTTCTAACCCACAAAGTGGAAATTAAAAAAAATAAATTATTTTAATGATAATTTGTTTAGAACAATTATGCAACCTCTTTTGTAATAGGTTAATAACGAAAATAGAAATATTGTAAAAACAACGATAATCTGTGTCAGATGGACTTTAAAAAATGTAAACAAAAAATTGCATAGAAATAATTAATTGATGTTTCAGATCTATATGTGGGTACACACTCACACATACACACACACACACGCGCGCGCGCGCGCACGCACGCACACACACAGACGCACACGCGCGCATGCACACGCAGCACGCACACACACACGATCTTGGGAAAACTTGGCCAAACGTTGTAAAATGAGCTAATAGATTGATTTAGCGATAGTGAAATTGTACAACCTTATATATCTGTATATGTATATGTAGGTGGGAAGGTAAAAACTCATTTTTTGTTACAAAACATTTTATAATGCACTAAATATTGGTCTAATTTAAATGAAATTTAACGCAAAAGTGGAAAGATACCTGCTAGTAAGAACAAGTCAAAGTTCTGAGTTAAAACAAATATGTTAATAAAATTGAGTGGTGTGTATGTACGCACATATTTAATTACAGCATTTGGCTTATCCGGCTTTCTGTTATCTGAACTAGTGGTCCGCCACATTACCGAATAGCTGACTCTACTGTATTACCATTAGTATACAGTGGTAATTAAAACAGCGACAAAGAACCTATAGATCTTCGAGTACTTTTCACTAATTGTCTTCCATTACAATATCTGTTTATGTCTAAAGTACTTTGCCAGTTTTTTTATATCAGCGATACACATAGTGCTCAAAGCATTAATACCCCCACTGCACAAACAAGAAATACAACAAAAAGACAACTGTGTATACCTAGATTAAAAAGAATGTATTCCCGGAGTCTGTTGATCAAAAAATCCACAAGAATCTAAAACAACACTTTAATCTGGAACTGATCAAAACAGTTATTCAAAATTTAGTGACTACTAATGCATCTTTATTGGATTCCATAACTAGTTCGTGCTTATGCCTTTCCTATGATTCAAATCTACTACAAAAACATGCCACTCACTGATATCGACTTAAGCAGTGTTCTGTTAGACTGCCTGTCTATTGAAGTAGAGACGTTTCCACAGTTTAATAATTTTACTTTCCACGAAAGGGTATGATTTCCAATGTATGCCGATCTAGAAAGTATTTTAGAAAAGTGCACAAGTTTAACGCGTTTAACTCTATTCCATTCCAAATATGTACAATTTAGCATTTCTTTCTAATTAAAGCATTCATACAAAGATTCTTTATCTTGATTTACGCTCTATAGAGGAAATGATTGCATACAATGGTTTATTAAAAAACTTCAAAGTATTGACCATTGAGCTATTTAAATAATAAAATAATTCAGGTTCAACACTTTCAAAACGCAACGGTTTTTGTCACATTTGCTGAAAGTGATTTACTGATTATAATGTATGAGTTAGAGATTATACCGCTTTTACTGGAGCATTATAGGGTGTTTCAAATCAGAAATATAACCTAAATTAGGACTCTCAATATAATATATATATATATATATATATATATATATATATATATATACTAATACTAAACGAGACCAGCCCCCCCCCCCCCTCCCAAGAAAGCGTTTTATGGTCACCCTAAAATGAAGGATTCGATGCCAGTTTTGCACATGTAATTTATAACGAATATAATATTAAATCGTTAGGAGAATACTTATATTTGTATCTAAACCGTGCGTTTTCGACATTTCTTTAAAATATCTGCAGACTTCTATAAGTACTGAAAAACTTGATCTCCTTCACTATTGTTCAATGATATTCTAATGTTTGTGGAAAGAGATGGTGCGGCACAATGTACACCCGGCGTTAATGAAAAAGCCCATCCTCGAGGTAGTTTTAAAAATGCACATAAATTTTGTAAACCCCTTTTAAATGCAAAACTGGCTAGGTAATTTTTCTATTGTTTTGTTGCAGGTCCAAACCGCCTCAGGGCGCGATATAGAGCCAATAAATTGAAAAGGTTTCGTTAAATTACAATACAAATAGTTTAGTTTTTTTAATGAAAGTTTTAGGATACAATTTTCCATAAGTAGGCATTATATTTCATTTTGAGATTTCCTAAAAAAACCTAAATTGATATTTTTAGCGTTTTCGGTTTCTTAGAAAAGCATTTGTAATGTGTGTAAATTAAATAACGCCACCCTACCTACGGGAAATTTTATGCCAAATAAGCAGTTTTTATATTAGCAATTATAACGTTTTTCAATTCAATTCAAATATTTATCTTGTCAAATTATCTAGGATGTCATCGAAATCACTCAATGTAGAAAGTATAAGAATGTATTTTCCCATTATTCTGGTATATTCGGCATATTTTATTTTTAGTTTAATTACGATTATTGCACAAAGGTTAAGCCGGTAATCAATTAATTTGCAACACTTCAAATAATTATATGTAATTACTACAAGTTACAATAGAATTTAAAATTGCTTTGTGAAAATATAAATATAAATAGAAGAACGTATGATTATTAAACATATAGTTATAACCCGTCTTGACTTTGTGGTAACTATATTGTCGAGATTTATTTTAATAAGAAAACATGTCCTGTAGATGTAACCTATCGGTAAGTAATTTTGTAACGTATGTATACTACATAGTATGATCATATTATTTTTGCTTGCATTTTTTGCACGTTTTTGAACTGGATTTGTTTAAGCCTAGTTTTATTTGTAATTTTATAGAAAACAAGTACTGCTGACTCTCCGTCCTGGAATCCTGGAAGAGCACGTGTGACCACCACACAACAGGATTAAGAAATATTAATCTTAATAAACGCTGCACCTTTCACTAACTGCGTTCAAGTTAAGGAGCGATTGCAAATCCATTGCAGTGAAAAGACAATATCGAAACGTCTACTTGAAAATGGAATTCTTTCAAGAAAACCGGCTAAGAATATTATACTTTCTCCAGAGCATGCTGCAGTGCGAGTGCGTTTGGATTTCTGTCATAATAATTTGGATAGAGATTGGTCGACGGTGATTTTCCCTGATGAAAAGACGTTCTCATCATCGCAAGATGCTCCAGTCACTTTATGGCACTCCGATAATCAAAGGTATAATCCAAGATACGTTATGCCGTTAGCAACAATCGGGCGTGTGTCCACAGGTGTATGGGGATGTATGAGCACAGCTGGACCTGAAGAATTGGTGCAAGTATGTCCGCCAGTGTTTAACTCCATTCGATATACAGAAGTATTGGAAGGTGTGCTTCTACCTTCAATTAAAATGTTATACCCGGAAGAAGAACGTGATGGACGTATCACTTTTGTCCAAGACGATTCCAGTTTCCATACGGCACGACGGGTTATGTATTGGTTCGCAGATAATGTTAGTAATATAGAGTTGCTGCGTTGGCCCAGTAAATCTCCAGATTTAAACCCAATCAAAAACTTTGGGCCGATACCGTAAGCAATTGGAACGATCATAACTACAATGGCATTCGCCAAAGGACTGTTGATGCTTTAATGTTACATGTTCGTAGGATTTGGGAAAGTTTTCGTTTTGGAAACCTTCGAATAATGCAGGCGTATATTAAAAATGAAGGATTTTATATTATTTATTAAACTATGCATGGATTAGATAGTATTATTTTGTTAAATGTGTTTCGTATTTACTTTTAGTTAAATCGTTAACTCTGTTGTAATGCTAATAATAGTAAATATAAAAGATAGAGAGAAATCCATTTTTTAAATTTAATTTCCGTTTTTATCGTTGAAGAAAGGAAACGAATTTGGTAAGTTCATAAACACTTTTCATTTTTAATTGAAAGACTGCCACTTTTATATTAATTGGATTTTTAGCGGTATTTGTGTTTATCAATGATCTATAGAGTTAAAGGATTTTTATATTTAAATCACAATTAATGGGAAATTGTATGCAAATAACGTGTTTTTATTTTATCAATTAGGACGCTTTTGAATTTCAATTACATCCTTGATAAAAAGGTTTCATACATATTCTTCTTTTGCTAGTAATGTTTTGAATTAAAATGAAGAAAAAAAAACAGCACCGTGTTGTCAGGGAAATAATGAAATCAAAACAATTTGGAATTGCATTGTTACTTGAATTTATTCTAATCAGTCTAATTATATCGTAGATTAATTGATTTTTTATTTTTGTGCAACAATTTCATTGAAGTTGATTCATATTAAAAATATATTACTCCTATTATCAATTCCTGCATGTGAAGAAAAACAACTGACTTGAAGCTGTTTTAAATTCCTTAAAGTAAACCATAATCACATTTAAATTTATTATCTAATTCCATTACAATGCAATAAAAATAAGATCATTTGTTTGGTTTTATAAATATACATGTATTCAAATTCATTAAAAATATAAAAAATACAATTCTTCTTTTTATATAACAAATTTTCAAGTAGTTTCGAACCAGGAATTTCGTATTTTCATAAGAATTCTTTCATTAACAAACTGGTTGTTTAAGAAAATATCTACGTGCCCGTAATATAATGGAAAATTTACCTGACTATTACAATACGTTTTTGGTTATTGCTAACATTTAAAGGGTGTCCAAAATTTTTACGTTAGATCGTCTCAGGTGGTGGATTTTTCATTTACGTCGGGCGCACGCCCCCTGAAATACGTGGAATTGCCAAAATACGGTCGCGAATTTGGTCACATCAAAGTTTTCCACTATCCTGTTTTTGACACATTTTGTAACGGTGACATGCATGACATTTGAAATTTTTGCAAAATGTTCCGTGAATTAATGGCTATAATGACATCTGGTGTACTAATCGGTATGATAAAGTTGATAATGGGATGTAAATATGATCGTATTTCTGAAAGTGCCTATTTAATCTACTATGATCTATTAGTACTGCTTATAGAGACACTTTGTTTATTATAACTTAATGTGTTGTGTCCTAAGCTAGTTACAAGTGCCTTCAAATTTTTATTCAAATACTATTAGAACACTGGAACTGTGGCAGGATTTGTAACAAAAAAAATACATTCACGTATATAATTACGTAATTTTTTGTGAAACTTTTTATTCTGTGGATTGATTGACTCGAAAATTGGTACACATACTCTTCAATTAAAATTATGGGACACGTGTATCACAAAATTTAAATATCGGCCCTCAACCGATTCTGAAATCGCAGCAACGCGCAACGGGTACGGCTTAATATATGGTATAGTAAAATAAAATGCACTTATTTTTTTATCTGTTTTATTTTATATAAAAGCTATATTCTTGAAGAACTATTGCTGTGGTTATATGTACGTAGCGGGGTTAGTAAATCAAACCTTCACACTTTTAAATTGAGCAAGTGGGTGTGCATTCTTTGGCAAAAATACTTTAAAATTTATTCATTCGTACTATGTCGCCTATCCTGCCTGCTTTGAAGATTGTTTGCATAGTCTTGGTAACTTCTTGACCTCTTTTCGTTCTTAATCCTTTAATCCATAAGCATTTCGACAAAAAGCCGATACTCTAATATACACTTATACTGTTATTTTGTTTACCATAGTCAAAGGTCATCAAAACTATATATATATATATATATATATATATATATATATATATATATCAAAGACGGTAAGTTACTTTTTGACAATACTTAGTTTAGTAGTAAACCCATCTTAGGTGTACATATTAACTATTAGTTTATTTAAATATTTTGCTAATAAATATTTTCTATTGTCACTTCTTTATAAACAAGGCCAAGTGGTGGGCGCCCCTAGGTTTTGGTTTTTGAAGAAGCCTTACAATTTAAAGCTCTATTCAAATATATATCTGTTTGTGTTTAGATAAATGCAAAATGGGGAAATATAAACGAAAATTAGGAAGTAGAAAATATGCAGATTTTGATTCTCGACAGCTTGAAACAGCGGTAGAGGATAGAAGAATTCGTAAGGTGTCGTATCGAAAATTGGAAAGGAAATATGGAATATTCAAAGAAAAGTAGAGTATTTGTATACAAAGAGATCAGGTGGCCAGACAATCTTATCTTCTGCAGAAGAGCTTAAAATCGTGGAAAATATCCAACTAGCCTGTATCTGGGGATTTCCCTTAATTGCTTATGACCTTAGAGGTCTAGTCAAGTCTTATTTAAATGAACAAGGAATCCAAAAATTTAAAAACAAGTGGCCTGCCAAGGACTGGCTTCCGTGAAAGACATAGACAAATTTTAAGTAGTCGATGGTGTCAGAACATAAAACGTTCAAGGTGTAACGTGCCAATTCTTGGCTATCGTCACCTTAATCTAAGTTTCGAAATTTGAAGTAGTATTGGTAAATATATTTACATTACGTTGGTATCTTTTTTCTTTCAATAGTTAAATTTTAGTATATTTCGATATTTTCACTTTAGTCTGCATAATTACTAGTACCTCTGTATATAGTGTATTATAGTCTAGGTTTTGTGCGCAAATGCAAACAGAACAGTTTGGTTCATTTCCGTACCTTCTGCGTTACAATGCATTTCATTTTTTAGGGTTTTCCTCCCTTGTATAAGGTATGTAAAAGCTTCTAATTACATTTTTCTATATATTATATTTAATAGGGAACAAAGAAGGATGCAAGGGTACGCCTCTAAATTAAGGAAACCGCTTGTGTTAAGAAAAAGCTGAAATTTTGAGAATTTTGTTCGTTGTAAAAGCGTGCTGCATGACGTCACGAAAAAATACATAAAATGGCGTAGATGATATGTAATTTTTGTCTTGAATAATTAAAAATGGGGATACCTTTGTATCATTACCGCTTGCTGTTAGTTTGCCTGCGTTTATAGTTTTTCAATTATTGTTATGTGCAAGACATGAAAGTTACCTTACCTATATGGCCTACAGTTCGTTTATTTGTACGTCCTGATTCCCTAAAGGGAATGTGGTACGGAATGTGGTGGTCTTCTTGATAGCATTAATATCTTGCCTCCATTTTTCTTTGTTTTGTGCGTCCTCAGCTAGTACATGCATGGCCTTGCCAGTCAATTGGGTTATTTGATCTATCCATCTTGTTGGAGAGCGTCCACGTGGCCTTTTTTCTTCTACTCTGCCGTGAATGATGAGTTTTTCCATGTTATTTGATTCTTTTCTATTGAGTTCGTCTAATAAGGAAGTTTTAGTACCGTGTTCTTGCCAGGATACATTTAACATGTTTCTCCAACATATCATCTCCGTAGCGCCTTTCTTCTTTCGCTTTATCGTAACGTCTAGGATTCACAACCGTAGGTCAGTATCGGAAATATTAGGCAGTAGACTAGTCTTATTTTTAGATTTCTGGACAGGTGTTGATCTTTCCATAGTTTGGTGAGTTTGATCATCGCTATTTTTGTGAGGTTTAATTTCTACTTCTAGATTGCCTCTGTTGGTAATTAGTCATACTAGGTATATCTACCGGTCTACCACTTCAAATCTGTCTATCATCTTTACATGCGGTCTGTTATCGTTAATTCGATCAATTATTATCTTTGTCTTAGTCGCATTTAGTTCCAGGCCCAATCTTTCGCTTTCATTTTCCACTAGTTGTATAAGTTTCAAGATGTTTTATTCATTGCTCGCTAATAGAGCTGTGTCGTCCGCAAATCTCAAATCGTTGATTGTTTGGCCGTTTATAGACACTACATGTTTCCAATTTTCCAGAGCTTTCCTCATAATATATTCCCCATAAATATTAAACAGTTGAGGCGATAGTATAAATTCCTGTCTGACTCCACACTGAGAATGAAAATCGTTAGAGTGTGTGTTATTTATTTTAATTTTACTATTGTTGCAGACATGCCGGGTTTTGCACTCGTCGAAATCGAGTAACTCTGTAATATTTGCGGGAACTGCATCGGGGACCTTGTATATATAGTATATAAATCCGAAAATCTATACACCAGCTCAGATATAATAGTAGTAAGTGTGGGTGGTTTAACGAGGCCTTGTTTGAAGATTGGTTTAACACGGTCGCGTTAAGATATTTTAAGCAATTCCCAAAAGAGAGTCCAAAAGTTCTTATCGGTGACAATTTAGCAAGCCATATCTCAATAAAAGTCATGATCTGCTGGAAGGAAAATAATATTCGTTTTATATTGTTGCCACCTAATTCAACCCACATCTATCAACCATTAGATGTGGCGTACTTTAAGCCTTTAAAGGTTTCTTGGCGAAATGTTCTCCTAAGTTATAAACGGAAAAACAGAGGGACAGTTCGTAAACATTTATTTCCAAGACTGTTAAAGAGTTGTTTAGAAGACTTAAATAAAAATGACAAAACGTCGGAAAATCTTAAAGGCGGTTTTAGGGGAAGTGGAATTCTTCCAATTGATAGAAACCAAGTTTTAAAACACGCCCAATGTAGAAATTCCCACGAAACCAGATGCAGTTATTGATAATGCTTTCGAAATCTTTCTTAAAAACCTTTATAATAAGGAAACACAACCTTAAGACCTCGTGTAAAAAATCGAAAATAGTTGTCAAAGCTGGTGCAAGTTTTTCAAATATTGATGAAGAAAATGAGAAAGACTCTTCTCATAATAGCTCCGTTGGGGACATTCATGAAAACATTGATCCACCGTCTTGCTCAAAAGATAGCGGTAAGTGTTTTTTTTTGTTTGCCATATCGTTTTTTATTTTTGATTTTTTGCAGGAACTAAAAAAACTGTGCCAGGTAAACCAAAACAGAACCAAACAATCCCAGGACGACTCCTCAGACGCAGAGAGTGACCAATTTTTTTGCATGATTCTAATTCTTCAGAAGGTTTAGAAGACTTTGAAGAGGAGAAAAATGACGGAGAGCTTCACTCCAGGCGACTTCATATTGGTTCAATTAGCTACAGTGCGCCAAATAAAAATACTTTGATAAAGAAGTTTATAGGAAAAATAATAACAATTAATTCAAATTTTGTGTCATTTCTTACGTCTAAGCTCAAAGTCCAATAATATTTTCATTTTTCCCGATATTTTAGACGATGAGGAAGTGGAAAGGCAACAAAGAATTTCAAAAGTGACACCCACGTTAATAAGACGAGAAGGCATCTTTTTCTTGTTAGTTTGTAGATTTGAATTGTACTAGCTACATTTATCTTTTTTAGATGCTTGGTGATTTTTATATTTTTTTAAGTTTAGTTGCATTTGCTGTTTTTGCTTGTTGATTTAATTTTTTTTCTATTTGGTGTATATAAAACAAGGATAATACAGATACGGGTTGATTTTTAAGCCTATCCAACCTCTTTTGCACCAACAAACAGCGTTTAGTTTTTTTAAAACTCATTTTGTTTGTCTCAAGTCACCCGTTCTCGCGTTACTTGAATTTTACGTCCAAAATAACTGGTGTCTCAAGTCACCCGGACGGGAGGGTGACTTGAGACAGTCAAAGAATATTTAAAAAAAAATTGGCAAAAACATGAAAAGTCACCCGGAATGACGGTACATATCTTTTGGGTTTTTAAATCGTGTATTTTTTATTTCTATTTTATATAAATTTAAACGTTTCGATAACAATTACAGTTATCGTCCTCAATAAATGTGTCTTTCAGAATTACTTTAGCTGTTAAAACAAGTTTATCAAATATAAAAAATATGAAAACGCAGGCTTATATTTGCGTGTTCATATTTTTCAAATTTCAGATAATTCTTAAAGATATTACCATTTACTGATCATACTTATGGTGTTTGGTAATACTCGGAAACCATATTATTATTAAAGGTATCATTCCAGGTTGATACGATCTACTTATTATGAATGAACACGATTTAAATTCAATACGTACAAAACATTATAAATATAATTGATAATCATATGGTTTCCGTTAATGGTAATGGGATTATTATTATCAAACACTATAGGTGTGATCAATAGCAACTTGAAGATATGTCATAAAATGTTCAAGGGTATATACGCGACGATTCAAAGTACGGCTCGAGAAATTCTTCTTTAATGGTAAAAGGTAGTTAACTCTTTAAGGAGGAAATGGGTGTCTAAACCACTCCGATTGTGGAATACGACGGGGGCGGTATGCGTGTCTTTAAAATTTGAATTCCAATACTGAAGTGCCGCGTCTCGAAACTTACCCATTAAATCCGACAAATGTGACCGACGGTGGCACGTTCAAAAGTATTAATTTCATCGATAGTCATCTGTTCTCTTAGTAGGACCGTATTCACGCTTAACATACTTTATTTCAGTATTAAAT
>JARFJB010002113.1:110000-177500 GCA_036346205.1 Vesta saturnalis
CGTGTGTGTGTGTGTGCGTGTGCGTGTGCGTATGTGTGTAGGTGCTGTGTGTGCATGCGTGGTGTGCGTGTGCGTGTGTATGTGTGTGTGTGGTGTGGTGTGTGTATGTGTGTTGTGTGTGTGTGTGTGTGTGTGTGTTGTGTTGTGTGTGTGTGTGTGTGTGTGTGTGTGTGTGTGTTGTGTGTATGTTGTGTGTGTGTTTGTGTGCGTGTGTGTGTGTTGTTGCTGTGTGTGTGCGTGTGTATGTACGTGTGCTGTGTGTAGTGTGCGTATGCATATGTGCGTGTCGTGATATGTGCGTGTGTGTGTGTGTGTAGTGTGATGTGTATGTGTGTGTGTGTGTTGTAATGTGTGTTGTGTGTGTGTATGTATGTGTGTATGTAGTGTGTATGTGTATGTATGTATTGTGATGTTTGTGTGATGTGTATGTGTTGGTGTGTTGTGGTGTCGTGTGTCTGTGTGTGGTGCGTGTAGCTGTGTGTACTGTATGTGCTGTGTGCTATGTGTGCGTATGCGTGTACTGTGTGCGTGTGCGTATGCGCGTTGTATGTATGTGTGTTGTTTGTCGTATGTGTGTGTTGATGTGTGTGTGTGTGTGGTGTGTGTGTGTGTATGTGTGTGTGTGTGTGTGATGTGTGTGTGTGTGTGTGTATGTGTGTTGTGTGTTGTGTGTTGTATGTGTGTGTGTGTGTGTCGTATGTGTGTGTGTAGTGTGTATGCGTGTGCGCGTGTGTGTACATGTGTGGTATGTGTCGTATGCGTGTGCGTGTGCGTGTCTGTGTCGTGTGCGTTGCGTGTGCGTGTGCGTGTGTGTGTGTGTGTATGTGTGTGTGTGTGTGTGTGTGTGTGTTGTGTGTGTGTGTGTGTGTGTGTGTGTTGTGTGTGTGTGTGTATGTGTGTGTGTTGTGTGTGTGTGTGTGTGTGTGTGTGGTGTTGTGTGCGTGTGTTGTGGTGTGTGTATGTGTGTGTGTGTGATGTGTGTGTGTGTTGTGTGTATGTGTGTGTATGTGTCGTATGTGTGTATGATGTGTGTGTTGTTGGTGTGTGTTGTGTGTGTGTGTGTGTGTAGTGTGGTGTGTGTGTAGTGTGTTGTGTGTGTGTGTGTGTGTATGCGTGTGTGTGCTGTGTGTTGTGCGTGTGCGTGTGTGTGTGCGTGTGTGCGTGTGTTGTGCATGTACGTGTGCGTGTGCGTTGTTGGTGTGCGTGTGCGTGGTTGTGTCGTGTACGTGTGTTCGTGCTGGTGTGTGTGTATGTGTGTGTGTGTGTGTGTGTGTGTTGTGTGTGTGTGTGTATGTGTGTGTGTGTGTGTGTGTGTGTGTGTGTGTGTGTGTGTGTGTGTGTGTGTGTGCGTGGTATGCGTTGTGTCGTATGTTGGTGCGTATGTGTGCTGTGTGCGTGTGTGCGTGTGCGTGTGTGCGTGTTGCGTATGCGTGGGTGCGTGTGTGATGTACGTGTGCGTTGTGTATGTGTGCGTGTACGTGTGCGTGTGGTGTGGGTGCGTGTGCGTGTTGTGTGTGTGTGTGTGTATGTGTGTGTGTGTGTGTGTGTGTGTATGTGTGTGTGTGTGTGTCGTGTGTCGTGATGGTGTGTGTGCGTACGCGTGTATGTGCGTTGCGTGTGCATCGTGTGCGTGTGCGATATCTGTGCGTATCGTGTGCGTGTGTTGTGTGTGTGTGTGTGTGTGTGTGTGTGATGTGTGTGTGTGTGTGTATGTGTGTGTTATGTGTGTGTGTGTTGATGTTTGTGTGTGTGTAGTGTGTGTGTGTGTGTGTTTGTGTAGTGATGTGTGATGTGTGTGATTGCGTGTAGTTGTCGTGTGTTGTGTTGTGTATGTGTTGTGGTTGTAGTGTGTTGCTGTGTTGTTGTCGTGTGCTGTGCGTTGGTGCGTTCGTATGTATTGTGTGTGTAGTGTGTGTGTTTTGTTGTGTGTGTGTTGTGTGTGTTATGTGGTTGTGTGTGTTGTATGTATGTGTGTGTGTAGTGTGTGGTGTTGTGTGTGTGTGTGTACGTGTGTGCTGTAGTGTGCGTTGTTGTGTGTGTGTCGTGTATGTCGTGTGTCGTGCGTGTGTGTGCGTGTGTGTGTGTATGTGTGTGTGTGTGTGTGTGTGTGTTGTGTGTGTGTGTGTGTGTGTGTGTGTGTGTGTGTGTATGTGTGTGTGTGTGTGTGTGTGTGTGTGTGTGCGTGATGTGTCGTGTGTCGTGTGTGTGTGTGCGTGTGCGTTGCGGTGTGCTGATGTGTCGTGTGCGTGATGCGTGTGCGTGTGCTGTGTACGTGTGCGTGTGCGTGTGCGTGGCGTGCGTATGATCGTGCGCGTTGTCGTGTTGGTGTTGGTGTGGGTGTGTGTGTGTTGTGATTGTGTGTGTGTGTGTGTGTGTGTGTGTGTGTTGTGTATGTGTGTGTGGTGTGTGTGTGTGTATGTGTGTGTGCGTGTACGTGTGCGTGTGCTGTGTGCGTGTGTGTAGTGCGCGTGTACATGTATCGTGTGCGTGTGCTATGTGTGCTGTGAGTTGCGTGTGTCGTGTGCGTGTGTGTGTGGTGTGTGTGTGTGTGTGTGTGTGTAGTGAGTGTGTGTGTGTGTGTGTGTGTAGTGTGATGTGTGAGGTGTGTGTAGTGTTGTGATGTTGTGTGTGTGTGACTGTGATACGTGTGCAGTGTGCGATGTTGCTGCGTGTGCAGATGTGCGTTGTGCTACTGTGCGTGTGCGTTTGTGCATTGCGTGTGCTGTGTGTGTGCTGTGCGTCGTGCGTGCGTCGTGTGCGTTGTAGTGTAACGTACGTCAGATGTGTGAGTTGGTGTGATTGTTTGTGTAGTGTTAAAGTGGTGTGTAATGTTGTCGACTGTCAGTGAGTTAATGTTGTTTTGCCTGTTAGTTTCAATGTAAGAGATTGGTATGTAACTGATTAGACGTTTTGCATTTTACTTTTTGCTGACTTTACATAGTTTCTGCGCGTAGTGATTATCTTGTCAGTATTTGGTGTGCGTGGTCGCCGTGTGTATCATGTGATGTGTGTTTCGTGATGCTATGAAATCAGTAAGGATATGCGTTGAGTGTGAGTTGTGCGTTTCGTTTTAGGGCTGTCGTTGCCGTGTGCTTGTATGTGTTGTGTGTGTGGTGTGTGTGTGTGGTGTGTGTGTGTCGTGTGTGTGTGTGTGTGTGTGTGTGTGTGTGTGCTGTGTGTGTGTGTGTGTGTGTGTGTGTGTGTGTGTGTGTGTGTGTGCGTCTGTGTACGTGTGCGTGTGCGTGTGCGTGTGCATATGCGTGTGCGTGTGTGTGTACGTGCGTGCGCGTGTGCGTGTGCGTGTGGGTGTGCGTGTGCGTGTGCGGGTGCGTGTGCGTGGGATTGTGCGTGTGCGTGTACGTGTGCATGAGGATGTATGTTACTATCGACGATAGCTCCAGAACGAAAACACCTACGTACTTAGAATTTTATATTTAAGCTTGATTTCGTTTGTCTTGGAGCTGATCAGATTTTAGGAGAAATCCAGAGGCGGAGAGGGGGGTTAATTATAGGCAGTTTTTGATTTTTATCAAATATTACTAAAATATTAGAATTCCTAGATATGGACCTTAAACATATCCATTAATTATGTTATATGCAATTTTTTGGTACGACGCGTAGGTAATTTAGCGGCAAAAAGTTCGTAAGGTAAAATTGAAGTGTTAGTTAAAATTTTTTCAATATCTGAATAACTATTAATTTTGTAAAAAAGGTGTACACATTATTTAAACAAAATTTAATTTTACATAACTTTTCTTTATAACGTTTCTACATATAACGCAAGGTAATCTAAAAATTAATTAATTCTGAACGTAAATGGTGAAACTGTATTACCGATATTTTATAGAAGCGGGCGGTGTTGTAATTTTTTTTAAAGTTAATGTATATTATTAATACTGTCAGAGGACGCCGATGTGCCAGATTGTGCCAAATAGCAGTTTGACAACTGCCAAATCTCTGCTTCAAGGGTTATGTTTATTTTATCACAATAATAAAATTTAAATACAAAAAATATATGTTATGTCACATGTTTAATGTCTGAAATGCTTGACAACACCGGTCAGAATTGCAAACCTAAATTCGTTTTATCAGCATACTCTTGTGCACAATAGGCGGGCTCTAAAGGTGGTAATGAAACAAAATTAGTTATGACGCAACTGCTCTGACTCGTGAAAATTGGTCTTTTACCTCTCGGTTACTTTTTAAATGTAGCTTCGGTATAAGTTACCACTTAAGTAAGGTAAGTATTTATTTTAAGTAATTTATAGCTACCTAAGTTTTACATTTGTAGTTGCTGGACGTTCTAGGGTAGATATTTAATTACCTTGTTCTAAGTAGGAATAGTGGATTTTGAAGCATCTTTATGTGCAGTGCATCAACTACTGTGATTATTAGAACTAGCCTTACGGGAGAAGTTACACCCTCAGAAAGGGATCTTAAATATGCCGCGAATAATAGTGACACGAAACGTACGGTTTTACTTTCTATACAAAAAGAAGGCGTGTTTCAGTTTTGCTCTGTTTATGGAAAAACAACTATGTTAACTGAGTTCGAACATGTGTTTCTAGGGCGGTTAGAACAATTGGCGCGCCTAGGGCTATCACTACATACAACAGGATGCAGTGCAAATCCTGTTTTGTAGATAGTGGTGGGAATACTATCAACTTGACTTGTTCATTTATTTAGTGATTAATTGTAGCGTACTTGAAAATATATTAAAAAACTTAAGTGTAGTTATATAAATGAGTACTTTTATTGAAATTTATTTTTATTTTCGTTCATTGAAATATGTTACATTAAATACACTACTAATGATCCAATCATATCAACCGTCAATTACGGCAACCCATTTTCCAGTATTATTCAATCAATGAATACATTGTGATGATTCTTTCATCCCGACCTCTATGTACACCTTCTTCGCACTTCTGTCGTACAGTTATGAGGAATATGCTTTTGTTATAAAACAATAATAATAATTAATATTATTAATTTTTGCTGTATAACGTAAAACGTCACTATAATGTTGCTATATAGTCTCGTTTGACTAATGCGGCATTACTTAATTCCACCTTAGGACCATTATCCATAACATACAAATTTTTAGGAGGACTCATATCATCCTTATTTTTATCTACAGCTGTTCTCTTCAAATGAAATTGTGGAACATACACGCTGTATTAATTTGCCTGGTAATGACATCTATATTGATTTGCCGTCATTTACCTGAAATTGATTGCTTTGTTATTACTTGTTTTTCTTATGTTTCATGTTTACAAACTTTTAACAATGCAAATGTGTAAATGAGTATTTGCCATTCTTACCTATAATATTCATCTCCCATTGGTCTAGGCATATTACAACATTCATTTTTATTTGGTTAAAATAACAATTGCAGATGAAACTTTTATGAAAATATAACGACCTACACAATGTATTAATGCATACCAAAAAGATTTCTTCTTTACTTATTAATCATGTAAGACAATTTTTTTCTCCAATGGTATAAATAAATGTTTTTTGGAAAGCGATGTTTTTTTTTCACTAGAGAATCCACAAAATTGCAATATCATTTTGTGTCTTCTAAAAAGTATTTCAAAATAAATGGATCAGCCATAGTTAACAACACGAAATACTTTAATTTAAAGGAAGTTGAGACAGGTATCAACAACCTGTACCCCTCACAACAGTAATGTGTAATATGGCTTCTAAGCTTGTGTATCGTTTTTATGCAGCGAAACCGTTTAACGAGTACTCAACTTTTGATATAGTAAGCACAAGTTAACACGTTGACAGTTGTGTTTCCTAAATGCACCTATTTAAAGATACACAATGCTATGTATGTGTTCAAATTTATAATAAACCTTATTTTAAAACATATATATATATATATATATATATATATATATATATATATATATATATATATATATACAGGGTGAATCAGAAAGAATGGGTCAAAGCTGGAGATATTAACCAAAATATTATGTTTGAGCTCATCATGCCTTATACGAATGTCGCTGATTTAAGAGATACATGGTGTTGAAGGTTTAAATTTTAGTCTGAAAGTTTTGATAGCATGAATCTGAAAATTGGTAGTGTTGGGTTTTGTGGTGTGAGAATTACGAATTAGAATCTTATTTGATGCTGCTCCTAGAGGACGCTAGTTTCGCAATATTATTTAGGTAAATCAAAACATATATTTTTTATCTCTATGCCTAAAAAAATTTCAAAATCTAAAAGAAAGTTCAATTCTACATAAAACATCTGGTCGATGGACTTCGGCACAACACTTTCTCGTATACGGAAAATAACTGTTGCCTCCACCAATTCCTAACTCCGTATAACTTGCAATATAAGATACACTTACCTACAAAATTACTTTTTTCTTATTCACCCTGTATTTTACAAATCACTGTATATTTTTATATATTTGGATCGCATGAGAGGTTAACTTTAGATTTGTTTTTGAAACTCTGATATAAAATATTAAAAAAAATTAAAATAATAGTTTTCTTTGTTATTTTCGGCAAAACCGGAAGCGCTAACAATAATCCAATATAGCAATTTAGTAGCTATGTATGTCTACTATGTAATAATCCCTTCATTTCAAGATTTCATTTTTATTAGGAACATAGTTATAAGGGTTTGAAATTTTTAAATTCCTAACTCCGGTCCTGGATAAGACAGAAATCTCATAAAGCTCATTATATTTTCGATATATGTGACTATGAAATATATAAATTTAAAAGCTATACATTGATAGGCCAGTCACTATAACTTGCAATATAATAAGATATACTTACCTACAAAAATTATTTTTTTCTTATTCACCTTATATTTTGCAAATCACTGTATATTTTTACGTATTTGGTTGGCATGAACAATTGGCTTTAAAATACTTTGGATTTTTTTTTTTTTGAAACTTTGATATAAAACATTTAAAAAATTTAAAAATGTTATTTTTGGCAAAACCTGGAGCGCTAAAAATATTCCAATATTGCAGTTTAGCAGCTGTATATGTCTACTATATAACTACTTAATTCCAAGATTTCATTTTTATCACGAGCATAGTTATGAAGGATTAACTCCGGGCCTGGATAAGTTAGAGAAATCTCATAAAGCTCATTATATTTTCGTTATATATGACTATGAAATACGTAAATTTAAAAAAAATATTACCAGAGCCGTTTTTGAGAAAATCAATTTTGACAAAAAGGGAAATTTTAACCCCGTAATTAAGGACAACATTTTAATTTTTTTTTAAATATTCACAAATTGTTCGAAAGCATGTACTTTTATTTACAAGTTGCGATTCTCAAATTGCAAGTAGGTTTGTGGTTTCTCAGTGACACTGCAAGCGCCGAAATGTACTAAAATAGCCATATTGGCCGCCATTTTAAATTTAAAATAAAAAAAAAATTTTGTTCGATGGGGGTGTAGGGTTACGAACTTTTCCCCGAAGATAGACTTTCTGGCTCTAGTTTTGGAAATGCACTCTCAAAATACCACCCTCATTTCGCCCCTATTAATTGATGTCAAATCTCATTAAAATCTATCAAATAGTCTTGGAGCCACATACAAACACACAGGCACACAGACACAGACATACACGAAAACTTTTTTCGCGAAATCAATGTTTTTCGACTTACGGAACATATTGAAATACGCGAGAAAAAAATTGTCAAATTTTTTTACCAATTTTCAGATTCATGCGATCAAAACTTTCTCAATTTTTGAGAAACCTCAGAAATTTAAACCTTCAACACCCTGTATTTCTTAAACCAGCGACATTCGTATAGGACACGATGACCTCAAACATAATCAACATTTTGGTGTCTAATATTTTAGCTTAGTCTTTACCCATCCTATATATATATATATATATATATATATATATATATATATATATATATATATATATATATATATATATATATATATATATATATATTATATATATTATTTATGTGTGTATGTGGGTGCGTGCGTGCGTGCGTGCAAGTGTGTATGCGTGTGTGTACGTTATTCACGTGAACCCGTAGGAAACGCGTGTAGCTGCTACCTAACTGTTTTTAAATTGTCTCATTCTAATTTGTAAAGTAAAAGAAACTTTATTGCATTGCTAATAAATAGCGATCAAATAAATTCTGTGTTTTTGAGTTGTTATCTTTAATTTGTGACTACAGCCTTTTTAGTACCTAGGTCAGGAAATTATTATCACTCTTTGCAAAAATTCCACAGCGTTGTTGATGGTACAATTACTGATCTACTATCCACGACGCATTTTACAACCGCCATTTATATGATTTACTGGAAAGACAAGACAAGAATATGTGCAATTTTGTTATCTTCAAGATTATTTTGTTAATATATTGCCCAAATTCTTTGCAAAATCTTTTAAAACTTTCTAAAGGCAATTCACTTTAATTATTGTTATTATTGTTTAAGCATCATAATAGATACAGAATAATAATTAGATAAACGTTGGATAGGTACATTGTTGATTATACTTGTATGAAACTAAAACTTTACTGTTCTGAGAAAGTGTAATTTTAGAACAATTCATACAACACCAAATCTGGACAAAGGCATACTTTTACCCTTCTTATATAAACAAAGGCTTTTTACTAAGGATTCTAAAATACATAAGTTTTCGGTTATAAGAGTATGCAAAGAAGAAAGTAACGCCATGACCGTGCTATTTTCAAACATTGTGAACGTTTAGGAACGTCATACTTAAATCATTAACTCATGTGTACTAAACTCACTAGAAATTGGCAAAGAATAATAATTATAGGTATCGTTCTAAGAATTGTTAGGTGTGTTTAATTTGTTAGCCTTGAATTGTATGTCATTTGAATGGATTCAAATAAAAGCAGAAATAAGGGTTATAACACAATGAAGCTTTTCACCTATTGCATGTCTTGGCTTTTTAATATTTTAACAAACAGTAAATCTACAAAATATATTAGAAATTTAAGTGAACGTCTCTAATAGACAGATAATTATTCATTTTACATTCATTTTCTAAGGTCAGGTTCATAATCCAATTGCTACAGTTAATTAGTTACTATGTGTCAGTGGGGAATTTTTCTGGCAAGAACTTTTATTGCGCAACGCAATCACGGTTTTATACGCATATTTCGTTCAACATTGATTTCGTTTTAATTGTAACCTAAAGTTAGTTACACTCCTAAAAGTTAGTAGGTAATTTGTAATCGAATTCGATTCATTGGCACCAGATTTGTGTTATCATTATTTTCTTTAGTAACATGCTTAACATGTGTAAATTGGTAAGTTACTAAATTATTTAAAACATTTTATAACAATACTTTTTGCAGTTGGAGACGTTACTCAAACTTTCTTTGATTTTTGTTGGTTTAGTTAATTCTGAATATATACATCACCCTAACGGAGCTATTAGTTATTCTAGAAACAATTTAAATTTTTCAGTTATTTATGGCTACTTACATCCTTCAGAACAAAATGGGAATACATATTTTGAAAATCAAATTCCACATTCACATCGTGAACAGGATGTTAAATATAAATTGGAAATAAAACCAAGAGAGTGGGTATTTAATACCGAATCTAATCCAGCGATACCTAATGGACAAACTTTATTTCATTTAGCTACCGAGGAGGACGCTGTAGTTTCTAACAAACAACTGGAAGCGTATAATGCTTACGTTAGAGACCTTTTACGACAAAACGAAAGAGAAGGTGAAGATGGGAAGTATGATTATGAAGCCTAAGATCAACAAAAACAGACAGATGTGCTCTATTATTTTTATTATATAATCAGAATTAGAATAGTTTCATTTATTTTTCTCCTAAGACGGCTAGTCATTTTATTTGTATGTACAAAGGGTGTGTGTGTTTGTGCATGTGCGTGTGCGTATGCGTGTGCCTGTGCGTATGCGTGTGCGTGTGCGAGTGCGTGTGCGTGTGCGTGTTCGTATGTATGTGTGTGCGTGTGTGTGTGTGTGTGTGTGCGCTTGAGTGCGTGTGTGCATGTACGTGAGCGCGTGTGGGCGTGTATGCGTGAGTACGTGTGCTTCTGTGCGTGTATGCGTGCTTGTGGGCGTACTTGAGCGCGCGTGCCTGTGTGTGTGAGTGTTTCAACCACCGTAAGTAGGTAAATGATGAACCTGCACATAAAGAGTTCTTTTGGAAGAAACACAACTCATGACTAGGTTTGGTTCTTCATACAATATAACGTTTCATATCAAATGATTTTATTAATGGGTGGGTGGACTTAAACCAAGGAATAATTCATTCCACTCAGAAAAACAATAACCTAAACACATGGCATAGTTGTTTGAAAATGACTGCTGGAATAAATAACTAACGATAGAGTTGGTCTCATTTACAATAGTTAATCTGTAATCACAGTAATTAACTAGATTTATTCGATTTTTACAATCTTCCTCTCGGAGCTTATCAAATTGTTAGTAAGTAAAACTCTTTTTTAAATATAATTAGACTGGTTCTTTGGTCAGAGTAATTAATCAATTTATCACTTATATAATGATGGCAAAATGATTGTGCAGTCTGCTCTTATTACCTCAGCACGAATTTAATAGAGGGGTACCGAGAAAACTCAGTTTCTCGATTTTCAGTCAAGGGGGAAATTTGGTTTTAATTAAAAATAAAGTTAATTATTGATATTTCGATAATATAAAACGCTAGAATCTTTTCGTATTTCAAAAGGGAAAAATTGGTATGACAGGTTACTACTTCGAACACAAAAGAATAATTGTTTAAATAACGGTTTAGTTACTAAATACAGATAATTTTCTCAACTTAGAATTCAAAAATACGTAAGTCAAGTGCCCTGTATATTATAAAAATTCAAACGGATGAATTAATATTGATGGATATTGGTTTGATGTGTTGCCAATTCTACTAAGCAGGTTTCTCGTGTCTTGTATAGCAAATTTTGTACAGAAGTTGTATTCATGCAATAAATAGGTGTACACTATTACATACGTGACCTCTGAACTTGATTTTGGAAAACCATTTTTATCTCTACACAGAAAATACATAAAAATTCAAATTTTCAGTATACAATCTTTAATTTCAATCGTTAAATATATTTATTCATTGATAGTGCATCATGCGTGTTACTTAATCCGGTTACCAATTCACTTTTATATTTTGCATCATAGACTTGGTTTTAAAATTGGATTAATTAATATTGAAAGTATAGATAATACTTACGTTGCTTTTTATTGACAATATACGTTCAACAGTTATGAAAATTGCAACATTTGTATATTTTATGGTTAAATTCTTATTATTTTGATAATATTAACTATTTTGAATTGTATTCGACACAAACCAATTTTTAGGTTGCGATTATCCATTTAGGAATTGAATAAAATAAAGGAATTGCTAATATTTTTTTCATTCAGAGGTGCGTTGTAATACATACTAACCTTTACGGATGTCAGCACTGTTTTTAATTAGGAAATAATAGAGAAAATTGGTATTTGCATTTGACAGTGCAATCTTTTAAACACGCACAGTAATTGAAAAGCTGTTTAATCACAAGTTTTAGCGATCTTTCAATCAGATCTTAAACGGTATTTCTATTTTAACCTAACATTTACTCGTGGCTACTGAATTAGAATTTTATTTTCGGGCTCAGTACGGAATACTAAATATTTCGCTTTTATGGCTTTAAGTAATAATAATTATGATTATTTGCCCAATAGAATGCCAAATTCCAATTATAGGATAACAACTTTGCATTATACTTGCTAACTGCTTATAATCTAAACTACATAGCAAAATTAAAAATATCTGGCGTGGAACATCACACGACCTTCCAACCTACAAAATGGAAATTAAAAGAAATTAAATAATTTTAATAACAATTTTTAAGGATAATTATGCAACCTCTTTTATAAGAGGTTTATTACGAAAATAGGCAACACTGTAAACACAGAAATAATAATCTATGTCAAACAAACGTGACAGACAGAAGTTAATAAACATCTAGATAAAAGAAATGAAATAATATTAATATCAACTTTTTTATGACTATGCAACCTCTTTTAATACGTTCATAACGAAAACAGCCAACATTGTAAAAATAAAAACAATAATCTATGGCAGAATGACGTTTAAAACTGCATGTCAAATTCCAAAGCCGCACGCTCCTATAAAAATATCGATAAAACGTCTTTAGCATTTTCAATCATAATGATTTAATTTTCTGATTTATTTCGTTTTACATTAAAAAACTTTATAAAGAAAATTTATGTAAAATAAAATTTTCTTTAAACACACGTCTAAACTTTTTCTTATAAAATTAATCTTTATTCAGATAATGAAAAAATTTGAACTAACACTTAAATTCTAACTTTTTTCGACTAAATTACGCGTCACATCAAAAACTGCATAGAATGCAATGAATCGATATGTTTAAGGACTATATCTAGATATCTTTCTATCTTTGAAACATGTAGCTGTTATAGAAATATAGTTGATAAAAACCAAAAACTGCTTCCAATAAACCCACCTCTACGCCGCTGGATTTCTTCCAGAACCTAATCAGATCTAAGCCAAATGAAAACAAGCTTAAACACAGTATTAAGTACGTATTCATGTTCGTTCTGGAGTTATCGTGGATACTAACATATATACATACACACACACGCACTCACACACACAATCACCATACACACACAGACACAAACTCACGTACACACACACACACACACCACACACACACACACACACACACACACACACACGCACACGCAGACGCAGACGCAGACTCAGACGCAGACGCAGGCGCAGGCACAGGCACAGGCACAGACACAGACACAGACACAGACACAGGCACAGACACAGACACAGACACAGACAAAGACACAGACACAGACACAGACACAGACACAGACGATTTTGCACTTGGACATATCCAAATGATGATTGTTCAACCAACTTAATAAAGTTTTGAAGTTTGAAGCAATCCTTTCAAACTCAATTGTCAATAAAATCTTCAAACCGTCAGCGTAGACCAGAGATTGAGTTTACAAAGCATTTGGTAAATCATTATTGTGTAATTCAAACAACAAAGGGCCCAGGTTCGAACCCTGGGGTACTCCAGACGAGGCCACATATGAATCGTATACATCCGTTTTTCACTACGTGTTGACTTCTACCCATGAGGTACGATTTGAAAAAAATGTAATAAAGAGCTACTAAATTCAAATTGTTCAAGTATGTTAATCAGTAACGAATGACTAATTTTATCGAACGCCTATGAGGAATCTGTACAACACCTCCATTTGTGTACTATTATCTAGAGATTCAGATAAGAATTGTGTCAGTATCATTAGGTTGATGAAGGTAGATCGAATTAGTATAAAACCTAAAAAAGACTAGATATAGGTTTAGAGACATTTGAGTAAATCGTGATACGCAAAACTATTTGGAAAACTTTTGAAAAGTTGTGTTATCTAAATTTGAATGATCTCCTGTATTCAAGATAGGAACAACTTTCGATATCTTCCAGGCTTCTGGAAGCACTTTCGTTTTTCGATAAAGTGTATACAAATAAGCTATAGTTTCTATCAAGACATCACAGCAAATCTTTAAGAATAAAACAAGACACCTGATCTAAATCAGCAGTGATTATGTACCAAAGTTTCTGAATTCCATCGTTTACCATTTTACTATCTACGTCATTAATGTTGAGCATGTTTGATGAATCGAAAACAGTTTGGTTGCAGTTACTCAATTAAAGACACTTTTTACACCTTTGATTATTGCTTGAGGATCCTTGTAATTATTAGAATTCCAAAACAATTTACGGGATACTCTTGAACTACCTCGTTTAGGCTGAACAGAAGACCAGAACTGAATAACTATAACTATTGAATAACTGACTCATAATTAGAATATGCTATTTTAATCATAGCTTTCACTAAAGAACGAAATTTTCTAAAATCTTTAGGATTTGTAATTGTGGGATCTTCTCTATACTTTTTAAATTCTAGATATTTTAAACTAATAGTTTTTATAATATCAAGTCCATTATTGAGGATATAATTTCTTCAACTGTGTATTTAAGAACGTATTGATCACAAAAGCCATAAAGGTGATTATAAAAGTAAATACTTAGACACTATATTTTGGTTCTATGAATATGGAACGTTTTTAAATTTTATTATACGGTTCGTTTGACTAATTTTAGCTTATGTGGTCAATGATTGAGGAGTTTTTGTCATCACTGCCACTAATTAATGCTAATCAACGGCTACCCCGGCAGTGAAAGAAAACCAATCTTTACAATATGTGTGACACCCTGCATATATTTTCAAACGGTATAACGGACGCTACTGGAAATACTCGTTCACAACCTATTAAAAAATGAATACCATAAACATGAGAGAAGAAACAAAGTCAAATTCTGCAAACTACTTAATAGTTTATAATAATGCGTTAGAGATCTACACTCTCGGGCTAACACGAATAGATTTTATGCAAAGACTGAAGCAGAACAATGTTCATTAAGTGCTAACTGCACCTTTTATGTATTGGGCGATCGGGTACGTGCGCGCGTTTGTGTGTATGCCTGTAACCACGATAACTTAAAAAAGACGTATCGGGTTTTAATAAAACTCCGTATTTAAAGTATTTACTAAAATAAGAAAATACTTCTTTTTTGGGTTTTTAAATGGTGTATTTTAAATTATACAATTAGACGTTTCGATAACACTTACAGCTATCGTCAGTAGTAATACCTGTTAAAATTGTTAAAGATATTGTAAACAATTTTGTCAAAGTTGAAAAACTAAAACATAAACGTCAGCCTGCTATCAACATAACAGTTTGAGAAACGTATAAACCCAACTATAGAATTAAATTTTAGTAAAGAATAACTAGGTCATTAAAAATTAAATATTGTTAAACTGTCTTAAAAGTGACAACTCAGAACACTCTCTAACGGCGAAAGCCAACAATGAAAAATGTCAGGCAAAAAAACATTTAACAGAATCTAATCAAGTTATGATGTAAGTGTAAAGCTGTGAAAAACTTCAATTTCAAATTGATAGAAACATTCACAAATATGAACATGACATCAAACAAAATAATTCCGCTAAATCTCACAAAGAGATCTCTTCATCAATTTTAACAGATATTACTACTGACGAAGATAACTGTAAACGTTATCGAAACGTTTAGATTGTATAATTTAAAATACACCATTTAAAAAAACCAAAAAAGATAAGTATTTTATTATGTGTGATAATGGTGAAAGTTTACATTTTCATATTTACTGAAATAGTTCGGTGCTATCAAGTTTTGGTTAAAGTCCGTTTACAAATAAGAGTATTTTGTAGAAGGCCTTAAAGCATATTTCGAGAATATATCGAAAACTATCAAATATAGAGAAGGCTTGAACTATGCGATAACACCGAGGTATATTCCGAAAGTAGATTTACTAACCGCAGTTGAAGAAACAGTTATGAAATTAGATCCTGAAGATGCCGAAGAATACAGAAGTAAGGTTAAATCAGTCTTAGATTAATCTAGGCGAACTAAACCTAACCTCTCTAACCTAGAAAGGAGAGCGCTTATTTTCCTTAAGAATGACCTGACGATCAAAATTCTCCTGGCAGACAAAGGAAACGCGACTGTGGTAATGGATATGGATACTCACAACAGTAAGATCCAAAAGCTACTGGACGGGGGCGAGTACAAACAAATACCAAAAGACTCCACACCATCAATCGAAAGACGGATATAGCTAACGCTGGAAACACATAAGGGAAAGTTGTTCCATTACCAGATAACTAGACTTACCCTACACTACAGCACACCTCCGCATCTGTATGGCCTACCAAAGATTCATAAGCAAGGAATTCCTCTGAGACCAATTGTGAGTTCGAAAAATTCACCTTGCCACCCATTAGCACACTATCTGCTAGGCATCATCACACCCTTAACGGGAAAAACCGAGTCTATGGTTAAGAATACACAGCACGTCGCGGAAACCATCAGAAGCTTCCAACTAAACAACGAAGAAATACTGGTAAGCTTCGACATTGTGAGCCTATTCACAAATGTGCCCACCGATAAGGGAATAACTATCATAAAGGAGAAGCTGGAAAAAGGTGAAACGTTAGACGAACGCACGCAACTCTCGGTAAACACAATAATGGAACTTCTGACAGTAATCATTAGAACTACATATTTACAGGCAGAGGAAACATTCTACCAACAAGGGTTTGGGATGGCGATGGGTTCCTCACTATCACCCTTAGTGAGCAATATATATATATATATATATATATATATATATATATATACACATATACATATACATTATGGAAGACTTTGAACGCCAAGCGATATCCGAATTCATAGAGAAACCGAGGATGTGGATAATACATTCGTAGTTTGGTAACACGGCAAGCATAAGTTGGATCAATTGCTAGATCATCTGAATAGTGCACCCTCCATAAAATTCACAATGGAATTGGAGTCGAAACAAAAACTACCATTCCTGGTTTTACTTGTACACAGGAATGACAACACTTTCACGAAAAGTTTGTACAGAAAGCCTACCCACACGAGAGGTACGTACGCTACAACTCCATTCACCACAAAAACGTGAAGTTAGGCGTGGCAAAATGCTTGTACGATAGAGCGAAAACAATATGCTCAAAACAAGAGGACCTGAACAAAGAAAAAGAAAATATCGCTAAAACACTCAAAGAAAGTGGCTACCTCGATCTAACCCCTAACCTAAACAGGGAAAGGGTAACCGAAAAAGAAGAACCTAAATATACAGGGATAGTACCATATATAAAAGGTACCTCAGACAAAATACGAAGGATAGGCAGCAAATACAATATACGCACTGCCTTCAAATCGACCAGAACGCTCAGGGGAATACTAACCAAAACCAAACCACAATTGCACAACTTACCATGCGACTGCGGCAGAGCATACATAGGAGAGAGTAGTGGACCACTCAAAGTGAGAACACAGGAACATATGAACAACGTCCGCAAGGGCGAAACAGACAAATCTAGAATCGCCGAACATGTCTGGAACGAAGACCACCGCATCCGATGGGATAACACACAAATAGTGGCAAAGGACGAGAACACAACTCGTCGGAAACCCAAAGAAGCCTTATACATCGCACTAGCAGAAAATTCAATAATCCAGGTTATTGTGGAAATAAAACCCATATGGACTCCAAGAATGTGCGAAGAGCTTAAGCGCAATACACTTCTGCGAAACCACGAAAGAGTTATATATATATATATATATTATATATATATATATATATATATATATATATATATATATATATATATATATATATATATATATATATATATATATATATATATATATATATATATATATACAGTGCGTTCAATATAATCGGACGCACTCAATAACTCTTTTCTATTGTGTTTCACAAGAAAGTGTTTCAATAGTTTTTTATTCATTTACAAATACTCTATTAAGTGCTTGGTTTAGATAATTTTTTAAGCTTCCGGTTTGACCGGAAGCGCACATAATTTTATTTTTTTAAATCACACTGTATATATATTTTTGCATTGTTTATTTTTTTCTCAATACATACGTATAAAATTCTTATAGGGTTTTATAAAAAAAAAATAGAGAAAAATGCCATCGAAAGTTTTTCAATTTTATTATACGATTAGAAGAATCAAACAAAACCGTAGGCAGCGTACGTCAAGAAAATCGCATCGCAATTGTTTTTTCGTTTATTGCAATTGACAATCAGATGAAAGTTTAATTTGATTTCAATCGAAATAATTGTTTAAAATGAATAACAGTGAAAAAGTTGACCTGTTGTTAATTTTCGGTGAATGTAAACGTAATTCTCGACGGGCGGTAGAATTATACGCACAAAGATATCCCAATAGATACCATCCTTCCGAAAGTTACCTACGAAAAATTGAACAATCGCTTAGAATGCGTGGAACATTACCTGGAGTAAATTATCAGAATTTAGAACAACAAAGAAATGTTTTGACCGAAGATATTAAAGTACAAATATTGGGTTATTTTAGAGTAAATCCACGGTCATCTATTAGACATGTAGCGCAAGAAGTAGGTGTATCAGTTGGCTCAATTCACAGGACATTAAAAAAATTCAAAATACTGCCGTATAAAGTCGATTTGGTTCAACACTTGCGGCCTCAAGACTCTGATCGGAGATTAACTTTGATTGCATGGATAGTTGAGCAATGTGATCACAATCCATTATTTTTAGATCATATTTTATGGACAGATGAATCCAAGTGTTACAAATAATGGAGTTATTGATAAACAAAACAATCGTTATTGGTCTGACGAAAATCCTCATTGGTCAACGGAAACCAACCATCAAACCGTATGGGGTACTAATATTTGGTGCGGTTTAATTGGAAACCAATTACTAGGGCCTTATTTCTATGATGGTAATCTAAACGCCAATAGGTATCTTGAATTTTTAGATAACGTGCTACCAACAATGTTCGATGAGTTTCCTCTGCTTCTGCGACAATTGTATTTCCAGCAAGATGGAGCTCCAGCTCACAACGCGTTGATAGTAAAAGAATATCTTAACCAAACGTTCAATGAACGATGGATAGGAACTAACGGCCCGGTAGAATGGCCTGCGAGATCACCGGATCTTACACCGTTAGACTTTTTCTTGTGGGGTCATTTAAAAACAGTGGTGTATGCCGATCCACCTTTAAATGTTATAGACTTAAAGAATAAAATTACAGCTGCATGTGTTAATTTAACTACGCAGCAAATCAAAAAAGGAACTAACCATGAACTCAGGCGACGATTAGAAGCATATCTAGAACAGAATGGTGGCAATTCTGAACAATTTATTCGCTAATTATAACTGATTTTGTTTAATTTTTCTAATCATATAGTAAAATTGAAAAACTTACGATGGCATTTTGCTCTAATTTTCTTTTATAAAACCCTATAAGAATTTTATACGTATGTATTGAGAAAAAAATAGGCAATGCAAAAATGCAAAAATATATATACAGTGTGATTTAAAAAAATAAAATTATGTGCGCTTCCGGTCAAACCAGAAGCTTAAAAAATTATCTAAACCAAGCACTTAATAGAGCATTTGTAAATAACTAAAAACTATTTAAACACTTTCTTGTGAAACACAATACAAAAGAGTTATTGAGTGCGTCCGATTATATTGAACGCATGTATATATATATATATATATATATATATATATATATATATATATATATATATATATATATATGTCCGTAAATACGGAACAAATAAATTTTTAGCTAAACACACCATTTTAAGAAATAATCCTGAAACACGACGATTTTTGATTTTAATTTACCGTATTTTAAAATAATAATCTAATATACAGGGTGAATTACTTTTGAGTAATGACGTCACCGCCATTTTTTAAATGGAACACCCCATTTTGTTTCAATTTTGGATTGTCTAGCTGAGCGATTCAAAATATCACATGTTGATTCCAATTAGGTGGACAAAATACAATAGTTTTGTGTGTGCTCATAAAGTAACGCATAACATTCTTTATTAGTTAAATTAACAATATTATCAAAAATACTTGTTGTCTAGCGGCAATTGGTTTAAATGTAGTTTGTAATGTTTTGTTACATTATTAGATTAATAAAAATGAGCTGTTTTCAAACATGTTTGGTACATGTGGTCTAGCAGACAGAATATGAAAGAAATTAATTCTTATCAATTTAAAAAAAACATAGCCGTCTAGTTTTTTGTGAAATGTCATTATTTTATTTATTGATGTTCAGTGACAGTTTAGTACTACAATATTTATGGTATCCATTGTCACCCAACAACAATGAATTGCCCATTTCACCATTTTCGAAACGAGTTCTAAGTCGAGAATTATCAAAAATATTAGCATCATGCGATGCTCCCGGCCAACGAGCTACAACATCACAAAATTTTAATGTTGCATCACACACACATTGGACATTTATTGAAAAATATCCTTTCCTATTCCGAAAGTTTTCTGCTTGATTTCCACCTATAATAAAATATCACTTATTCTACATTTTTTAAGTCCTATTATATTACCTGGTGACTGCATTCTAACATGTGTGCAATCTAATGCCCCAACTACTCGTGGAAAACCCTTCCATTGCAATATTCATTTCTGCTAATGTGGATAGAAGCTTTATATACACTTCATGTAACGAGTCAATTATATGTGTAACTTGTACCACTATTTTTGCTGCTGTAGATTTACTCACACCAGCAAAGTCGGCAATACTTAGGTATATCGACCCAGTTGCATAAAAACGTAATGTCAGTAATAATTTTGTCATAGGATCAATTGTATTTGCCCTGTAACACACCTCTAGTAATAACATTGCAATGTTATAAAGCTTTGCGTACTTCATCAACAGAGGTTCCAATTAGGGACGACAATGTTGTAATAATACCAAAACTGTTGGTTTTCTTAATCGAATCCTTTTGAAAAAGTCTAAATCATCAATATAACAAAATAATTTGGGCGTTCATATATACGGACGACGAATAGGATTAAAATTATTTATAAATTCTAATTCTTCAATTTCAAATAATCGTTTAAATTCTCCAATTTAATAATTTCAGATTCCCCAAAATTTAACCTACTAAAACTTTAAATTAAAACAAATTTTCTAATCTTTCTCTGTTCCATGTCATAATTTTCTTTATTCTTTTCCATACACACTACGTTATATTATGCAGTGGTAGTAAACAAGTTGAAATTCGTTGTTATGAGAAGATTAAATGTTATACAAAGACGCATTAAAATTATCCGTGAGATTTATCTTAGATATAAATTAATCTGGAGTTTACTTGACAGCTAGTTTAGCTGAAAGTAAAGACGCTTTATCCCATAAAAACTTTAAATTTCAAAATTAACCTCAATAACTTTGAAACGTAAAGGTTTAGGTATCGGGTACCTTAGTACTTTTTGGAAGATCATTGAATTGGTCACATGACAGTTCTAAAATATACAGGGCGTTCCATTTGAGATAAGGAAAATATTATAGTTTGAATGAATAAGGAATATCAAATCTAAACACCCATAATTTCAATTAAATTCAATAAATTAACCAAACAGTATATTTTTGAGATCCTGAAGCAATTTTGAACAAATTAGTTTCGTTTGGTAACAATTGTTTTTTCCCAAAATCTTGCAATTTAAGAAAAATTAAAATGCTCTATGTTTAGGTATAGGGAATCGTAACGAAAGTCTGTCTTATTTTTCATACTTAATTCAAAACTGTGATAAAATATATGGCATTCCATTTAAAAAACATTACTTTGATATGCCACTCATTGTTGAAGCACCCTGTATATTTGAACTTATTGTAAAAATGTAGCCTTAATGGATCTGCACAAAGTCCCTGCAACAAAAATAAAAAATTTATCGTTCACTCATAAAACTCTATCGCGTCCGCCGTGACCCACTCTGAGTACTAAAATATTGAATAATTCCTAATTTGTTGAATAATTATTGAATATAGTTATGAATTATATTGAAGACACACTTAATTATCGCTAAGTATGTTATATGTACCAGTAATGAAACGAGATTATTTTTAAACTCACGTTAAAGCAACAATAAAAATGAATTCCTGCAATTCACAGAAACAAAAAAAAATCGACTACAAAAATGTTCAAACTTCATGATTTAAACAAAGCTGACATCAATGGGCTGTTTTTCGCAATGTATTTAAAATTATCAAGGGTCTTCCTTGCACTTGCCTAAATCCTTGTTTTGAAGCATATCTTAAATAATTTATTATTCTGTGTGGTTTACTATAAATTTGATCTTTAAGAAACCCCCAAATAAACAAAATCTAACATAGACGAATCAGGTGATCCAGGAGGCCAATTTACAAACCCATGTTTATCCACCAGGGTTTGTTAAAACGGTCTAACAACTTGAATTGTCAGCAGGTTACATCTTCTTGAAAGTGGATCTCGTTAAGTTGAGTCAAAGGCACAACATCTATTAAATCAGGTATAACTTGCTCCAAAATATTAATCAATTTCCAGTAAGCATGTCTTGATAATAATATAATATACATGTTAGTATTCAATACAAACAAGTACGTATCAAAATCGTCTTGTTGTTCCTAATGAGCAAATTCGAATTTTCTTAATAATGCCGAGTCATCACCATATTACTTTTCGTGAAAATTTTCATACTTTTTTTAAAGTGTCACCGCTTCTATACTGTCAAAATATGAATTATTTTCTTTATTATGATTATTTTTTCTTAAAACTCTGTGCGCCCTAGGCTGTGCTATACCAACTTTCGCTTCAATTTGTTTGCGGAACCGTCTCTATGCTGCTCGATGCATTGATTTCGACAATTTTTCGGTCCTCTGTTTAATATTTCGAAGGCCGTGGGCCGACTAATGTGCCATAATTCATTAAGTTTGCCGTCATTCGGCTAAATATTCTTTTATTAGGTTGTCTCCGTTCCGGATATCCATAATATAAGTTTAAATTTTGTATTTTTGTATAATAAGACGTTCGTATCTGTAGAAAATACAGGAAAATTGAAAGTTTTTTTTCGAAAATTATTTATAGTAATTGTGTTATAAATAATAATTATTATTAATACAGTTTATTGTTGAATTTTTTTTCCTTTAGTCTCACCTGTATTATCGCTGTAAGAACTTGCTCCTTAGTATGGAAGGATTGCTAGTGTAATCGTTGTTAAATTTTGAGTTGGATTGTCTCCTCAAATATTGTAATATTTCATTAAGTCATATTTTTCGAAATTTTCAAAATGATTTGGCATTTTCACGAAATTACGAACAAGAAACTAAATGCTTGGTGACATTAAGATTTGGATAGAATTTGTTGACATTAAATTTTCTTTGTTTTGTAGTATACGCCAAGTTCATGGCCTACCGAGATGCAAGTGCAAGAATGATCCTTGATAATTTTAACCCACTTATTCCTGAACATCAATAAATAATTCTACAATGTTTGTTTTTGGAGAATGAGTTTAATATCATCAAAATATAAGTTTAAGAAAAAAAAAATTTTAAAAAAAAAAATGGTCCTACATGTATAACGTCAGGAGCTTAAGGTACTATTTGGTATGGTATTCGAGATCGAAACACCATCGCATTTCTTCATTTTTTGTCGTTTCATTGACAATGACGACATTTAATTTGTTTTTCGATTGGTACCACCATATGATCGAATCTGTCGAACCTGGAATCACAGTTCTCCCTTTGACTCGGTCTTCTGGTTGAATAATCCCTCGAATTTTTGCAATTGGTTTGCAGCATTGATTTTGCAATAGATCTGCGAAACGTCAAATGGTCTATGGAACCTCCGTGATATTTATGTATCTGCCAGGCATTTTGCGTGGGCATATCGATGCAATGGAAAAGTTTGGAAAATACCACTTTTTTCCTCTAATCCCAGATCTATATAAACTAATATTTTGGTCGGATCTGTCTACACCAATATTTTGTCGTCTGTTGCACCATATGGGGTTGTGGTATGGTAATATTCTTTTTTCTCTTTTTGAGAATATCTCTTTACCTGACTGATAGGATTTACCTCTTGGCGTTTTTTTCAGCTCGTTGGATGTTTTCAAAGGGTTTCTCGGTATCCTATTACTCCGTATTGTACCTGTTTCACTAATATTTCGTGCGGATAGCTGTTCCATCAGGGTCATGCTGGTAAAATTGTCAAGGCATGAAATGTTCTTTTCCCAATTTGCTTCTCAGCGCATCAACGTAAATTGCTACACCTGCTCCTACTCCAAATTATTTATATTCAGGGATATATTTGTGGATGCGTCTTGGTAAGGTTCAAACCAATTTATGTATCCACTGCGGTAGTACCAACCCAAAATTTGTAGCCCACCTAATCGGTTTCCTTTATAAATTGTTTGCATCCATGTCGTCCAAAATAAGGCACCATGGCTTCATCCACACTATGGGTCTCTTCAACATTGGCAAATTTCAAAAACGCTTATTCAGCAAATCGAATAAGCTTTTCAGCAAAATTATCGGCTAACTTTACAAAATTGTCAGCCTTATGAAATACTTTCATTATGTAATCAAAGCGATCTCGGAAGAGCCCCGGCAACAAGTGGGTTGTGGGTATCAAATCTTTCTCCCAGTATAACCTTCTTTCGGCAAAGGCACGTATCCACTGAGAATCAAAATTAACAAAGCTCTCATCTCTGTCACTGTAATAGATTTTCCGATTTTATTTGTTTTCAGATAATTATTCGATTGCTGAACCAATAACTCAAATACTTCCTTATCAAAGAAGAAGTAAAATAAATTACAAGGACTTTCTTCCTCACTTGCTTGTTGAAGTTCCACATCATTTTTCGTGAACCCTTGTGCAGAATGAGGCTCATCTGCGTTATATGGCAAATCACTAGGTATCCATTGATATAACCGCTGAATTTTGGGCGCTTGCCTAAAAAAATTTACCAAGGGTAAATCGACTTCATCATCGAATCTGTCTTCGTTAGACTTTGATACGCAGATTTCGGCGTTGGCTCGTAACTGTCTGAATGGCAAATTATCTGGCGACATTTGATCCTCATCACCTGAATCTTCGTCAGTCTCAGCGCCATCATCTGGAGGTAACAATATTAAATCCGCTTCTGGATGGTTAAAGTTTTCATCTTCAATCATAGAAAGTGCTTCATGTAGTGTAAAATTAATTATAATTATATATATATATATATATATATATATATATATATATATATATATATATATATATATATATATATATATATATTTAAGTAAGGATATTAATCAAAGAAATTCTTAAACCGAACCATTTTTTAAAATTTTAGGGCCTATTTTAAAAAATTTATTTTGCAAAAAAGATTTTAAAAAATTTTTTAAAAACAATTTTTTATTGCATTTTGGATTACCCCAAATTCTAAACATTTTCATGTAGCATGTGCATACCTAAGTCCAAGCGTTTTGGAGTTATTCGCATTCAAAATTTAAAAATTGAAAGAAAAAAAAATAAAATAATTTTATAACGTTTTATTATATCGAAAACAAAGATTCGTAAATTTAAAAATAATTTTATTTCAATGATTTAAAACAACGCATCCTCAAGAAATACGTCAAATAACGCCCGAAATGGTTCGAAATGTGCAGCATGAATTTGTAGATCGATTAGGCTATTGTCAGTTGACTAACGGAGAACATTTCGAACATTTGCGAAATAAAATTATTTTAAGTTTACGAATCTTTGTTTTCGATATAATAAAACGTTATAAAAATTATTTTATTTTGTTTTCTTCATGATCTTTTTAAATTTTAACAACTCCAAAACGCTTGGACTTAGGTATAGCACATGCTACATGACAAATGTTTAGAATTGTAGGTAATCCAAAATGCAATAAAAATTGGGTTGCAATTTGAAAAAAAATTTTTAAAATCTTTTTGAGACACCTTATAAATTTTTTCAAAATACAAAATATAAAATACGGGTCCGACGTTTTAAAAAATTTTTACAATATTAATTACTTAGACACCATATATATATTATATATATATATATATATATATATATATATATATATATATATATATATATATATATATATATATATATATATATATATATATATATATATATATATATATATATATATATATTATCAACATTTTACAAAAGGCAAGTAGTGTAGTTTCCTAACGTAGTATATGTAGGACCATTCAATTTAGTTTGAAAAAAGTCTACATCGAGCATGAATTTTGAGGTTATAAACATGTTAGTTTCAAACATTGACCAGTTTACTTTTGTTTTATACAAGAAATCATAATCTAAAACTTTACCATAATAAAAAAAACTTACCTTACAAAATTTACGTTATATTCTGCCATTTTCCAACACTTTAAAATCACTTGACGGTACAGCAAAACGAACGAATAAATAACATCAAATAACGCCCCCGCGTGATAAAACGAATACTTGGGAATATTGTCACAAGAGGTCGCATTTATACATTATCCACAAAAAAATTATAATTTGCCGTCCTACCTGTAGGACGTCAGGAGTAACTGGGTTAAATACGTTGCGAAAAATACTCATGGATGTCAGCTTTGCTTAGATCATGAAGGAAATCAGTTTGAATGTTTTTTGTAATTAATTTCTTTTCTATTTGTGAATGAAATGCCATAAAACTACAGATAATTTTAGTAAATTGTTAAAGTGTTATGCATAAAAACTGAAGGAATTTATTTTTATTGTTGCTTTAACGTATTTAAATAATTAGACGTGTCTTTAATATAATTCATAATTATATTCAGTAACTATTTTTAAGTAATTATTCAATATTTTAGTATATCGTTGTAATTTTTAGTAGTTTCAAGTAGGTTTAGGGTATTAAATTAATTAGAGTGCTAGTCAATATCACTGTAACATTGGAATTTCGTTCATTCATATTGTATCCAGGACCGCAGTAAATAAAATGAAAAAAACACGTTCGATGAACTTTTGATGGGCTAAACGTGAAAATATCGAAATTTTTGTCTTAATAGCTAAAAAGCAAACAAAACAGTAAAAACAAATCCAGGTCCGTATTTAACTCTTTTGACCGGATGATGTTATCTACGAGCTGAAACGTCGGAGTTCAAATCTGGCGATGCCACGTTGATCCTCTAAAAAAAGTGGCTTAAGAATGTGTTTACAGAATGTAAATATATAATAACCGAGATATGACACACTCACCAAATTGGACAGTGTCCAATTTCGCCCTGTATCTTTAAAACTAAAAATTTTATCAAAAATTTGTTTGCGTCATCGATTTTGTCTTAAAAATCGATCACAGGAAAGCGGAAACTACAAGTCCCTAGCTCTAATATTAAGAGAATTGCGGTTACCCATTTAATCCCATCGAAATGTGGACTACTGTACATATGGACCTTTCTTATATCTTCTCTTATCTTCTCGACATTTGATATTCCAACATGTTTTACATTTCCTCTAAAAAAATTATAAGTATTTAAATTACCCCTTGTCCGAATTTGTTTTTCTTGTGATTAGTTAATTATTTTGACCCCAACCCTCGAATGAATCGATTATTTCTTTTTTTCTTGCAAATTACATTTTTTGTATTTAACGTGATTTGTAGTTAACCCTAATATTACTATCTTTTTTTAAGCAAATTGGAATATATTGTTTTTTAATCGATGCAAATTATTTCGTCCCCTTGCATTTTTTATTGTTTTTCTTCATTTATGACGTTATATTTAACAGTTATTTTACCGTATTGATGTAAGCGAAGACATATTACTGAATGTATAGATGCCACGTTTCCGGGGTTGTCATGTTCGAAGTTCAATAATGTCAGTTGGTTGAATTTGTATATGTAATTGAGGGACGATTAGCCTTCTGTAGTATTATGTATTTACGAATCGTATCATAATTTGTTAGTTTCATATTAAACAATAAGCTTAGAAAGCAAAGTTCTACTAAACGAATAGAGCTTTTGAGTTTGAGCGGGCGCTGCAGGCGAGTAACTTTAAAGCTATATTAGTTTAGAAAACTGCTTTTCTCGCGAGGTTTGATTATATTAATTTTTCATATTTTGATTTTGTTATTTTAAGTAATTAATCGTAGGTATAAAAGCGTTACAAAGTTAGAAATTAAAAAATTTTTATAGTAGGTACAGTGGCCGGCGTGTAAGAAGACGAGCCCGTCTATGCGCGAAAGACGACTTTATGATGTTGTTCAAATTCCCGCGTTCGTTTACCTCAGAGGCGTCACATGGTGCATAATGTATATTTTAATGGTATATTAAAAGCAATTCAAAGAACCATGTTTTATGTAAATACGCAATTTATTATAATTAAAAGCTATACTGGAAGTAATACTATAATTAAATTAATAATATCAATATGTTATTACATTACACATAATTGATACCTATTACTAAAATAATATTGTCTAAAATTTTTCATTTTCACTGTCACTCAAATCACTAAACTGATAATCACTGTCACTATCTTCATCCATATTTATAACTAACTTCTCAGTTTCTATATCCAAAATTTGTTCACTTTCAAGATATTTGTCTTCTATATTAATTACTTTATTACATCGGCTTTTCCAATCTTCTGTAGTTGTCGTTTCAAATGCTCTGTTGGCCAATTCCTATTATGCAAACATGAAAATCCAAATGTTAAAAAAAACGCGTCACCAATGGAAATATTGGAATTATTCATCTTCATACGCATTCTTCCAATATACATATAATTAAACATACAAATGTGATACGCCACTGCTTAGTATTTTTATTATAATCGGCAACCGCCGTAGTTCTTCGCGATGCGCCGGCTCCTCGTCTTCTTACACGCCGGCCACTGTAGCTGGGGATTTCCGTAACCTAGTAACCAGACACGGTTTTGTTTATTTACATAACAATAGTTGCCAAGTTTCACTTTTGTCAGTTGAATTGAGACACATTAAGTATAAAAGTGGCCTTGCTACTGAAAACAATTTGGAAAATTGTTCTGAAGGCATTTGAAATACTACTCGAGAGGTTTACCTCCTTTAAAATACGAGAAGTCGTATGAAATATTTTGTAATTGTGTTTTGCAAACAACGCATTAAAAACTGATGAAAGTGTGATGCTAGCCTAATTTTCTTGAGAAGGTAAGATATTATTTAACCGCAGTTTAGTGTTTTACATTATATTAGACAAAAGCTATTAAGGTATCTAGTTTATGGTCTACATATTTCATGATGAAAAATACTATACAAATAAAAAGAAAATGTGTATATATCACAATATAAAAAGGTACATGTCTGTTTAAAACGTCAAAATGACACATACGAAGCAAAGAATCACTATGGAAAGCGTTACTAAGTTTTTAAAAGAGGCTGCAGAATCTTAAGTTCTTATTAATGAAAATAGTACCAATATTTGGTTGAAATGGGGCGTGCAGATTGTGCAGCTTAACCGGGAAAATTTTGTTTATCCCTTCACATGATACCAAAACCAAAAAGAAACGTGTATTTATAGATTTTTCATTTACTATTATCACGATAAATGCACAATGCAACCAGTTGTCATTAACAGTTTTGCAAAAATTTCCCAAAAAGTTGCAGAATACTTAAAACTCTCAGATGCATGCAGTTACACTAGCGATTGCTTGAGGAGGACGTCTGCCACCTTCCCCGCTGACCGTGGAATTGACGTTCAAACACTTAAAGGGCATGGAGTATGGTAGTCAACTAGCGTAGCTGAAGGATATATTGAGAAAAATATCTCCAACAAATTTCAGAAAGTATATTTTATGAGCAAGAACTAGTTGCACCTTAACATCATTAAGGAATGCAGATGTCAAACTGTTTTACAAACAATAAGTTTAATAGTAGTTGAATCATAATGGAGTTGTGTGTAAAGAAGCTGTCACACTGTTATTTCTAAAATTTGAACGTTGAGAACACAGAGTGTTGCATTTATCGACGGTAATATAACAAGACCTCGATAAATAGTCTACTATTTTTATTGCATCTAAACTTTGAGTGTATTTTAAAATAAAATTGGCATTAATAATCTGATTAAAGCGCGAGAGCTCGAGGGCTTTAACTTTGATTATTTATGCCCAAATTATGGCGAGATAAATTGTAAAATACACGAGAAATTTAGTAGCAATAAAAATAATAGCTAATTTATCGAAATCGTGTTATGTTTAATAAGATTATTTCCTGAGCCAAGAATATTTCTGTGTGTATAAGGAAAAAGTACAGAGAAAGGATATTGTATGAACTAATAAAATAATAAGTAAATACTTATTTATTAAACAACAGCTAATACTAACAATCAATGTTACATTATTCCTCTATTTACAATTAAAAATACAGTTATTATATGTTAAAGAATTGAAATTTTTGGGTCCATTCTTTGTTGTTGAATACCGTCCTGTCGGTGACAATTGAGCAAGCTGATAAAAATAGTAGACTATTTAGCACCAAGGTGAATAGTCGCTTTATTTTATTTTGATTGATCATATCAAAGCAGTTTCCAAGCACGCGATTGGTCAAAAATTCAAATGTGTCAGGCAAGCGAAATAATCTAAATTAAATGTGCAAAGGTGACGATGATTAATGTATTAATTATTTATTGTATTGTACCAGTGTTACCTTTCAATCAAATAAAAATGTTATTAAATGTAATACTTAGCCATTTTTGACTTCTATTGCAAATAATTTGTCATTAATTGAATCAAAAAGTACATTTCCGTATACCTAATAAGTAATAGAGCAATAAAAATTTAGGATCCCTGATTAATTTTTCATACGTTTGTGTGAAAAGTTAGAATATAATATAATGACTGGTAGTACATACTTTCTAAATCAAGAAAAATGGTCATAATCTTGGTAAAGTAGTCTGTCTTTGCATGTAATGCGTATTATACTTTATAATTATGTACTCTATTTTCGATTGGAATGAAAGGAAGATTTTTTAGAAGCAACTAGAAATCAGTACCCTAACAATGATAATCGAGCATAATTAAATATTAATATTACATTAAAAACTATTTAATTTTATTTTAATTACCTAATAAAACCTTTTTAGGTTCTTATGGGCGAAGCACTCATAAGTAAAATATTGTTTTTGTAAAAAACAATACCTAGCGTTTTCAACAAATTTACACGTTCTCAGCATTTTGAAAACCATCTGGACCATTTTCTAGAGGATGTGTGTGAGTGTATCTATCGCCGCGATAACTTAAAAAATACGTAAGCAATTTTCATGAAGCGTTTCAGTATGTGCGTGCGTGCGTGTGTGTGTGTGTGTGTGTGTGTGTGTGTGTGTGTGTGTGTGTGTGTGTGTGTAAGCGTTTCAGTATGTGTGTGTGTGTGTGTGTGTGTGTGTGTGTGTGTGTGTGTGTGTGTGTGTGTGTGTGTGTGTGTAGTGTGTGACTTGTGTGTGTGTGTGTGTGTGTGTGTGTGTGTGTTTCCATGTTGTGTATGCGCGTATACATTGTGTGTGCGTATGCGCGTGTGTACGTGTGCATGTATGCGTGTGTGCGTGTGTGTGCGTGTTGTGTGTGCTGCTGTGCTGTGTGCGTATGTGTCTGGTGATTTGTGCTTGTGTGCTTGTGTGCACATGCGCGTAGCCTTTGCTTGTGTGCGCGTGTTTGCGTGGGTGCTTGTGTGCACGTATCTAAATGTGTATGCGTGTGTGAGTGCGCGTGTATGCGTGCATCTGTCTGTACATGTGTGCCTGCGTGTGTCTGTGGGTGTCTGTGTGTATATGTGTGTGTCTATGTGTGTTCCTGTGAGTCTGCGTGCGTCTGTGTGCGTCTGAGTGTGTCTGTGTGCGACTGTGTGGGTCTGAGTGTGTCTGTCTGTGTCTATGTGTGTCTGTGTGTGTGTCTGTATGTATGTATGTGTGTGTATGTCTGTGTGTGTGCATGTGTGTGTATCTCTACGTGTGTGTCTGTGTAACGTGCTCAAACGCTGATGTGTAGTAGTAGTAGTAGTGGGAACTAAAGCAATTGGGTGCCACGAGTTTTAAATAAGCACACAAAAAAGGAGCCCTTCCCGAAAAACTCGAAACTGGAAAGAGGAATCTTACAACTCTAAGAACTGTTTATAAGCAACACGATAGATCTTTGATTAGGCGTTTCTGAAAGAGAAAGTTGTAAATACAGTTACATAGGTATAATGACAAGTAGAACACACCATAGTCAATAAAACACAATTAAGGTCAACTAAATGGTTATATTTACAAAATTAAAAAAGAAATAAGTGGGAAATGTGTATCCCTCAATTGTGAAAGGTAAATTAAGTCAAATTTTAGCACCCAGTTTAATAGGGTTGAAGTAAATATGGCCTTGCTTATAACTAAGTTAAAGTTAAAACTAAATTTGAAAAAAGACAAAAATCAGAGAAAAAGATCGCCATATAAAATATGTTGACGTCCACAAAAAGGCGAAGTACGGCGAATACCCAGTAACATCTTGCTTAGTAGTTCGAATAGCACAACCTATCTTTTTGGTAAGTTTACATCCCAAGTACGTTGGTTAGACTTAATGTACGAAGCCAGAATAGTTTTGAGAACCCGTTTATCTGTTCCGCCGGATTAGACCTAAAATGATACTTAGGCGTATAAAGAATGGTAGGCTAAGAACATAGCGTAGTAAACTCTTTACTTCGAAATTGTATTCCTTTCTCAGTGATAATGTACTGTGGAGTGTCGAAAACTAATAAGATTTGTTCTTCGACAATTTGAGAGACTGCAGTGGCCGTAGCCGTGCGTAGAGAGAAGAAGCATGGAAATTTGGTAACGTGCTCTGCTACAACAGGAATGAAACGATGACCTTTCGACGATCTGCGTAGGGGACCTACCAGATCAGCACAAAACACCTGCCAGGGACGTGTAGGAACCGTAATTGGAGAAAGAAGCCTGGAGTAGCAGCTTACTCAACCTTATACATAGAACAAGTTTGATATACTTTGATATACCCAGATGGGCACGCAAGACCGGCCAGTAGTAATAGCAAGAGATTCGAGACACAGTCTTGGTTACCCCACAATATCCGCCAGTAGCATATGAGTGATATTCAGATAAGATCTTGGTGCGTTGCTCCTTTGCAACTATTATCTTCCAGTCCTCTAGGTCATCAGATAAAGAAGAAGACTTGGCCCGTTTGTTTACGATCCACGAAGGAAACTTTTTAGGAGAGGAATTAACATTATTAATAGCTAGATACAAAGAGTCTGCGGTCGGCAGAGTAATACAAGAAGAAAGTTCAATAGTCACAGAATCAAGTTTTGGTACCTAGCGAGAAAGAGCACCCTGTACAGCATGATCGTTACCTTTGATGTGAACAATATCAAAGTCATACGGTTGGAGACGAATTCCCCAATGGATTAATCGTATTGAAGGATTCTATAACCGATTTAGCCAGATTAGTGAGAGATGATCAGTTATAACTAAGAAGTGTGTACCTTCAATGTAAGGCCGAAATCCTGCAATAGCATATAGAACCGCTAAACATTCTTTCTCCGACGTAGAGTGAATAATAATAAATAGCTAATGACCTGTTCACCCTTAGAAGTATATTGACTCAACACTGCACCCAAATCAAAATCAGAGGCACCCGTTTGAATAAAGAAAGGACAACTGAAGTCAGGACAAGCGAGGAATTAATCATTCATTTAAAGAACCGAAAGTGTCTTGGCATTCAGAAGTCAACACAAAAGAGGTATTTTTTCTAGTGAGCACTCTTAACGGAGCAGTAAGAGAAGCAAAATTTGAAATAAAACGTTTATACCAGCTCGTCATTCCTAGTATTCGTCGAATATCGGTAACACTTTGGAACCGGTATAGAGACAGTATCAGCTACCTTGTCTGGATCTAGTAATAACTCGTCTTTGTTCATGACATTTCCCAAATACTTAACTTCTGGACGGCACAATTGACATTTGTCCCATCTGAGAGTCAGACCAGCAGTACGCAAACGTCGAAAAATCAGTGAGAGAACTTCCATATGCTTTTCAAAAGTAGGAGTCGCGATCAAACTATCGTCAAGGAACGAGAAACAGAATAGTTTGAAACCCGTTCCTAGAACTCTATCAATCAGACGTTGAAAAGTAGCCGGGGAGTTATGTAACCCAAACGGTATACGCGTAAATTGAAAAGGTCCGCGATGAGGTACGGTGAAAGCAGTTAATGGTTTAGACAATTCAGAAAGAGGAATTTGCCAATAGCCATAGCGAATATCAAGGGTAGAGAGAAATCGAACATCACGCAAACGATCAAGAATTGAAGAAATATAAGGAAAAGGATAAGCATCTTTCTAAGTAACCGCGTTAACCTTTCCGAAGTCGATAAGGAAACGATAAGATTGGTCCTTCTTTTTAACTATGACCACAGGGCTGTTTGATGGTTCAACCACACCTAAAGATAACATGTCATCGAGCTCTTTGTTTACAATCGCTTGTAATGTCGGAGACAGTGGATAGTATCGTTGTTTATTAAGTTCAGAGTCCTTGAGTATTTCGTGGTCTGTTAGAGAAGTGCACCCAAGAGAAAAGCTGTATGAAGAAGATTTTGAAGTGAAGACTGTTTCAAGATAAAGTCTAGGAGGAAACGCTGTTTATGAGAAATGAGAAATAGGTAGATTCCGAGATTAGAGAAGGTACAGAACCTTCACCTCAGTTAGAAGATCCTATCGCAAGATTCCGTGATTATTATTGGAACAATCAGGACAAAAAGGTTTCCTGCAATCGTAACAATGTTTGTGCTGAGGACAAGGACAGCAAGAAGAGATATTCCCTACGATAAAACAATTCCAATAACGAAGGGTAGAAAAAGTAGACAAATGTTTAGGAGACCTAGCTGTAGCAACTTTTGGCTCCACGAGCGTCCGTTTAGGCCCAAAATTCGAGGTAGTAGAAGAATCCGATGAACAACTTAGGTAAGCTAGACAAGGTTCGTTCGCTAGAGAAAAGAAAAGAAAAAAAAAAAAAAGAAAAGAAAAAAAAAAAAAAAAAAAAAAAAAAAAAAAGAGAGGATATTTTCATTATTTATTTCCATTTTCACGCGAACTGTTTGTTGATATCCAGGATTTATACACAAAGGTACTTTTTAGCTAGACATGCAAGGCCTGAAGCGTTTCAACTTCTTCGAGAAGGATTTGAAGAGAGCAAACGTCATATACAAAAAAAGAGATGTAGAATATCGTACAGTTGCAAAGAAGGAAACGAGTTGACAGTTTTAATAAATTTTGAAGAAAATCCTCACGTAAGTGTTCGTCAGATTGCGATACAAGTAGATCTGAGAAAAAGTTCAATACAAAGAATTATAAGCAAACATAAATATCACCCATATCATTTGTGTTTGCATCAAAGCCTACGACCGCAAGATTGCGCAACTCGTGTCGCATTTTGCAATATTATTCTGGACAAAATTGTCCAACAAGCCAATTTTGTTAACTTTGTGCTATTTAGCGACGAAGCAAGTTTTAATAGCATAGGAGTCGTTAATAAACATAATAGTCACTATTACTCTGTTGAAAATTCACACTGGGTACAAGTAGGTTACCAGCATCAGTGGACTGTGAATATGTAGGTTGGTATTATCAGTACTGATGTAACATGACCTTTCTTTTTCGATGGTTCCTTGACAAGCGAAAGACATCTGCAATTCTTTCAAGAGGATATGCCACAGTTGCTACAATCGAGTACGTCGGTTTTTACAAAATTGGCGCGAAGATCGCTGGATAGGTCATGGTGGTCCCATTTTTTGGCCAGCGAGATCACCTGATCTCACTCCCCTAGACTTTTTTCTGTGAGGATATGTGAAACCGGAGGTGTATAGGGATTTGCCTTACACAATCCAATATGAATTATCGAGGCTTTTCGAAGTATTCGAAGAAGCACCCTTCAAAATGTCAAAGCAACCTTTACTAGGTGGTTGACAATGTGCATTGATGCAAATGGAAACATTTTTAAACATTTAATATAAAATTTGTAATTCAGTGTGTTCTTTACTTCCATTTTAAAGTTTAAGTTAAAGTTTATAGTTATGAAGTTCTACGAGTAAATAATTATTAAGCGTTACTCTTTTATAGTGCAAAATGTTGAATTGTGTCAAAAACCTATAGCTTCACGGTTTTATAGCAATTATCATTGTTTCATTTTTGTTGTTCTTTGAATTATGATATTCTCTGTATTTATTTTATATTGTGACAAATTCAACAAAAATAAAAAATGTCAACTTTGTCACTAAATAATTCAAAAACATTTAGGAATAGGTAGTATATATATATATATATATATATATATATATATATATATATATATATACAGGGTGTTTCATTAAGGCTGGCCACCGGCCATATTTCAGAAACTAGTGGACATAAAAAGTGGAGAAAAAAAATTCATTATAAAAGTCGCCACGAGAAAATCCTGGAAATTATTTTTAAGTTCCGTAATTCATCGCAAGGGGGCGCAATTGAAAATTAAAAAATAAAATTATAAATTTCTCCGAAAATTCCCACATTAAGGCATACCTTTGGTAACATCGTTAGAAAGCTTAGACAATTCTGCATCATTTTGGTCTAAGGCTCATTGGCGTACCGACCTTAATAAGAGTGGGGGAAGCTATTGAATGTGTAATCATTTAAATCGCTGTTATTTTTAAACGACTTATCCGATTGTAGTAAACCTAGGCTTGTTTAGAAGAAAAAGGTAAGTACTTTTAACTGTCGCATCCATTGGTACGCGATAGCTCATAATAAAATTGTTAGAGGGCGCAATTTGTAATAATACCAGTATTTTTGATTTTATTCAGAAAAATTCAATCATACGGTATAATTATGACATCATAAGCGGAAAGTAGCTTAAATTTGTAACAAAAACGTAAATAACGCAATTTGATATCTTTATTTGTTCCAGAGTTATGGCGAAAAGAAGACTTTTTAACCGTTTAATTTAATAATTGATTGTTGCTATGGTTTCTTAAGGTGTATAGGTTGGATTAGTAATGAAGAATCTGCATTTATCATAGTCTGTGCCTTCCTTCACACTATCTAGGCTTAGGACTAGTCCAAACTAAGCAAATTGCAAAATTTGGAGCGTGTTTAGAGGCCAACGGGCCATAACAACGATATCAAAGTAATGATTGATTTTTGTTTAAGAAACTTTTTAATAGAGTGGTAAAAAATCATGAACAACTGTTAAAAAACTAGTGAAAAGCTATAAATGTTCAAATTGACGGCCGTTTTGTAAAATACAACTATTAATTCTTCTTCTTGTACTGGAAACAGCTGTTTCGATTTCGTCTCGTGGAATCGAATTTATTGCAATTTCAATTCGGTGAATCATGTCTCTCGTGGTTGGTCTCGTTTCGTAAACAATATCTTTTATTCTTCCCCACAAGTAGAAATCTAATACAGTTAAATCCGGGATCTAGGTGGCACGAAACAAACTACCCTTCCCATCCAGCGATTTGGGTATCTAACATTTAAGAAATCACGGACTCTTCGGGAATAGTGTGAAGGACATCCATCATGTTGATACCACAGGGATGCTCTCACGTCAGGGAATGTCTTCTAAAAGATTGGGCAAGTCATTTTGTAAAAAGTTTAAATAAGATTCACCATTTAGGTGTCCATGAAAAACAAATGGTCCGATAATTCTGTCACCTAAAACACCACACCACAAATTTACACTCCATCTGTTTTGGTGATCCACTTCGCGCATCCAGTGAGGATTTGTTTGCGACCAATAATGCATATTGTGCAAATTAACTCTGCCGCAGCTAGTAAAAGTAGCCTCATCGGTCCATAAAACTTTGGAAAGGAATCGAAGATTTTCACTACACATGTCTCTCAGCCAATAGCAATAGTCGAGCCGCCTGTCAAAATCAGTGTCTGATAAAGCCTGGTGTAAAACTAGATGATAAGGATGCAGCTTAAAATCCCTTAAAATTCTGAACACAGAAGCAACACTTACACCTAGTTCTGTGGAAATCTCCCTGATGCTTACGTGAGGCTCCGATTCTACGTACGCAAGAACATTAATACTATTGTCTTCATTTCTTATGCGACGTCTTCTGACAGGAAGTGGAATACGTCGTACATTTCCTGTTTGTCTTAAACGTGTTGCCATTCGCCGAAACACTTTTCTAGTGTAGTGCCTTCGATCAGGATATCTGATAGCGTATTGTTGTTCCGCAATAGCTGCATTTTGAAAACATTCATAATACACGGCAAGCATGTCGTAAGCCTCGGCATTGGTATACGACATTTTTGAAGGATAGCACTAATTTCTGATAAGGTACAATGAAACCCAAAACTAATGAAGGAAAAAATTTTTACAACACAACTTCAATCAAAATTAAGTAGTTGACAACTATTTCAATTTATTTACCTCCATGGAAACGAGCCGACTTTGTTCCGCAGCAAATTAGATTATTATTTTAAAACACACCACATTAGAATTATGCCTTAGAAGTTTTGTATGATGTTATAAACGTACAGAAGAAGAATTAATAGTTGTTTTTTACAAAACGGCCGTCAATTTGAACATTTATAGATTTTTACTAGTTTTTTAACAGTTGTTCATGATTTTGTACCATTCTATTGAAAAGTTTCTTAAACAAAAATCAATCATTACTTTGATATCGTTGTTATGGCCCGTTGGCCTCTAAACACGCTCCAAATTTTGCAATTTGCTTAGTTTGGACTAGTCCTAAGCCTAGATAGAGTGTGAAGGGAGGCACAGACTATGATAAATGCAGATTCCTCATTACTAATCCAACCTATACACCTTAAGAAACCATAGCAACAATCAATTATTAAATTAAACGGTTAAAAAGTCTTCTTTTCGCCATAACTCTGGAACAAATAAAGATATCAAATTGCGTTATTTACGTTTTTGTTACAAATTTAAGCTACTTTCCGCTTATGATGTCATAATTATACCGTATGATTTAATTTTTCTGAATAAAATCAAAATACTGGTATTATTACAAATTGCGCCCTCTAACAATTTTATTATGAGCTATCGCGTACCAATGGATGCGACAGTTAAAAGTACTTACCTTTTTCTTCTAAACAAGCCTAGGTTTACTACAATCGGATAAGTCGTTTAAAAATAACAGCGATTTAAATGATTACACATTCAATAGCTTCCCCACTCTTATTAAGGTCGGTACGCCAATGAGCCTTAGACCAAAATGATGCAGAATTGTCTAAGCTTTCTAACGATGTTACCAAAGGTATGCCTTAATGTGGGAATTTTCGGAGAAATTTATAATTTTATTTTTAATTTTCAATTGCGCCCCTTGCGATGAATTACGGAACTTAAAAATAATTTCCAGGATTTTCTCGTGGCGACTTTTATAATGAATTTTTTCTCCACTTTTTATGTCCACTAGTTTCTGAAATATGGCCGGTGGCCAGCCTTAATGAAACACCCTGTATATATATATATATATATATATATATATATATATATATATATATATATATATATATATATATATAATATACATTCGGCATTAATAAGATAAATAGTCGGTTAAATTATGACAAAGTTGCGCATTTTTCTTTTATTTTTGAATTATTGCAAAAACAGTGCAAATTTTGGTTTTAGTTTTTATTTTTTTAAGCAAAAACGATTAAATCTAGACGTTTTTAACTAAAATATTGTAAAGGCACTAATTCACAAGGAATCTAATTCTGTCATCGTACTTTCCATTGCACCCTAGACGCGAAAAGATACAACATCCAACTTTGTTTTTTTTTATGGTCGCCATTTGGGATATTTGCCCATTTATATCAAGTTTTTGTTATGAATACCATGATGTATTACACATAATCGTTCTACCTTACATTTACGCCAAAATTTTCCAATCTTAAGAAGTTTGCTTTGGAAAGATCACGACGTTTGATTGTTTTAACGAAAAATTTGACAGTTCTATCATATATTGTATGAAATTGGCGTTTTTGTTGTTCCTGTAGCGAAAATTCCTTTTCACAATGAAGAATAAAGAGATATGCTGCGAATTTATTATGTTTCGCATCGAAATGCAATAGTCACTGCAGAAACATATTTGCAGTATTATCCAGAGCGATGACAACCGAGATTAAAGTTTTTTCAATTTATGGATAGAAATTTTGGTGAATATAGTTCGTTTAATAAACTTCAACAAAAATATGGCGGTAAGCCCAATATAAACAGGATATCTTACAAGCGGTGAAAATTAACATAATTTTGTAACGAACACCTAAGTACAAAGTATAATTTTTTCATTCGGTACAAGACATCTCTTCTGTCTCCACAGGGGAAATTGCAGATCAGCTAGACTTATCACAACAAGTCGTTTGGAGATCACTCAAAAAACATAAGTATCGGCCTGCCTCAATCCACGTTTCTCATACAGGAGGCATTGGTCAATGTGTAGATTTTTGCCTTAACGTGTGGGTTGGTTGGCGATACAGTGCAGGTCCATTCATCCATGAAGAAATTTAAATGCCAATCGTTATCTCAACTTCTTAAGGACGTTTTTAACGGAATTTATGGACAACAATATTGCTCTTCGGCCTTTAAATGCAATCTGGTTCCAGCAAGATGGCGAGCCACCCCATAATGCTAGCAGGGTTAGGGAATACTTGTCGGAAATGTTCCCCAATCGAGTTATTGCTAATAACGGTGAAACCAAATTTTGTTCAAATCGTTTTCTTACGTTACATAATATTTTGAATAATAATAATAATAATAATTTATTACGCATATAAACCTGTATATACAGAATGCTCGTCAAGTATAGAGAAAAAAAAGTAAGTATCATAAAAGGTGAAACTTGTTTACAACAATAAACAAAAAATCTAAAGACAAATGCATATATATATATATATATATATATATATATATATATATATATATATATATATATATATATATATAAATGCCTATTTTCCTTGATCACGCCATAACTTGAGAACGACTTTACAGATTTCATTGATTTTTTTAAGTTTTATGTTCATGACTTAATTCCATTTCTTTGCTAACACGCCATCTTCAAGTAACCGTAAATAACACAAATAACGCTATTGACAAAAAGTTTAAAGTATGTTATAGCCAACAATGTCAGACGTTTGTACTACTACTACTACTTGAAGTACAGTACCCTAGATGCTGTAACACTTCACTCAAGACCCGAATATGTATAGTCGGTTTTTTCAAGAATTAAAGAGTGAACAAAGGCTTAATTTATATACGAGGGGCAATTTACTAAAGTTGAGGAAGCATATCCGCTACTGTTTGTACTATAGTGCGTTTGCAAGTAATGCAAATATTAAGTAGCGTTTATGCCTTCAAAATTCCTTTAATCCATTTTGGATTCAAATATAATGAGCTTAGTTAAATGTATCTTAGTATACTTTTTTATATTCTAAAGGGAATAATACGAATTTTGTGTTTAACGTTGAAGTAGTAATTTAAAGAGTGGGCCATTATCGTGACTTTTTGTAAGTAAGTGTGCATTTTTAATCAATATTTCAGATCTTGAAGAGGAATTCTTGCTACATGACTTGCTTTTGAGACAAATGTCGCGATCATCTTCTTGAATACACTTCGAGAACGAATTACTTTTGACGGTTTTTCTTCACCTTGGAACACCCAAACAGACGACTGGCGTCTATTTTCGGGTTCAAATGAGTAAATCCACGATTCATCATCACTGACGATGCTGTACACGTTTTTACACTTTCCTGCGTTCAAGCGATCTCGAGTTTTTTGACATCAATTGATCCTAGTCTGTTTCTGTTCTTCGGTTAACAGATGCGCTATCCAACGGGTGACCGCCAATTCTTCATACACATTTTTTTGAAATGAAGTCTTTGAAATCCCCAATGATGCCTCAATATGTCACATGTCGATCTTCCTTGATAGGCTTGTGCACAGCATCGACGTTTTCCTAGATGGCAGTCGTTTTTGGTGCACCTGTCCTAGGATCGTCGATAAGACTCATCCGCCCACGATTAAATTCTCCATATATATATATATATATATATATATATATATATATATATATATATAGGGAATTTTTCTTAAATGTACATATAAAACACTGGAACTGTGGCAGGATCTGTAACAATCAAAATACACCCACGTACCACACAAAATTAAAAACACCGAACGCGTTTCGATAGCTACGCTATCATCATCAGCGGTCGACTAGGGCGGACTAAAGGAAATTTCTAACATATATATCATCAGCGAGTAACGCTTCGTTGCTAATCTGGTGAAAGTTATGAAAGTTTAATGAGTTCAGAGTAGCCTAAAGGTCCTTGATCATCATTATTCATTAGAATTTGTTTGTTTTTGAAGATCTCTAAACTTTCATATAACAATCAAGTTCGTGCTTATTACTAACATGTTTGATTAAGGATACCTCATCTACTACATGATTCTTATCAAACATATGTAGGGCTACGACAGACTTGTCCCAACGTTTGTATTTTATATGAGCTAAATGTTCTTTAAAGCGAATTTTGATAGGGCGTTTAGTTTGTCCCACATATATTTGTTCACAATTTTTTACAACTAATCTTATAAACTCCCGACCTATCCTGCTTATCCACTTTGTCTTTTGGATTGCCTAAAAGCGTTTGCAAACTATTATCTGAAGTAGTGACTGTTTTCAAATTAATTTTGGAAAACCAACCAACACGAATTTTAGTTTCAAATAATTTAATATGGAAGCGTCAACTAAATTGTTTAATATCAAATTAATAATCTTATGAGTGTTTATATTATTGTTACCATCAAATTCTCATTTTTTAAGACAATCATGTACCAGACTTGTTTCCAACAAAATATCCAGACAGACCTATTCCATGCATTACGACAATTCGAAGCATTGTTAAAAAATTCGTATCGCTTCGCTACATAATGAATTTTCACAAAAAAAAAGAAAACTAAAACCAATCATGTGTTGGATAAAGAACTAAAATTACATATTCTATGCTAGGTTGAAAAAAACCTATAATATCGCTGCAAGAAATAACAAGACACTTTAATGTGTAGAAAAGTTCTGTATTTAAAACAATAAACTTAATTTACCTAAAATTAAAAATTTATAATAAATGTCCAGGAATTAAAAGACCTCATACGTACCAAGTGTAATGAATTCAAACATGACTTTTTCAGGAATGCTGTGTGTCCTGTTCGAGATCAGTTAACATGTAGAATTGGAAGGTAATCATTTTGAACACTTATTGTAAGGGGTCTATTTTTGTAGTTATTTGTGTTATTAATATTGATGTTTTGAAATAATCGTTTATTAAAAAAAGTTTGATAATCAAATAACTTGCCTTTTATTCACATAACATAACCTCACACTGTTAGAAAAGGAATAAGCAGGAAAGGAGGCGACGAAAATACGTCTCCTGTAATGTTGGTTGCCTATGCATACATTCTCAATGCACTAACACGTTTTTTTAAATGTGTGCATAGTCCACATATAAATATATATATATATATATATATATATATATATATATATATATATATATATATATATATATATATATATAATACAAGAAAAAGTTACTAAATCAATTAAACAATCATAAATATCGTTTTACGCTATTAGAGAATGTTACAAAATATTTAACGAAATTAAAACATCTTAAATGGAAAATTTCATTTGTGTTAATCAAACACAATGACCTTGGTTTTAAAGAATCACCAGCTTTGGCAGAAAATACAGTTAATTATACAGATTTCTTATTCTTATTCTTATAAAAGAATTCCAAAATTCGCATTTAAAAACGAATTGAAAATAAATAATTCAATTAAATAAGCAAAGTTCAAATAAGGGTGCAATAACAAAATCCTTCCTTCCAACGGTTCGGTATAGAATTAATTGATTTTTTTTAGAAACACCAAATTTAACAACCATTTGAAGAGGACATGCTAGAATTAAAGGGTATTTTTATAAATTTAAAATTATGATTGCATTGTGTAGCTGTAATCTTTCGGAACAAAGTATTCATTATATAATCCTTGAATGTACTAAAATAGAACATTTAAGAACAAAACTTAAAAATGTTATTAACAACAATAATGATAATTGGCCAGTAACTAAAAATGAGTTAATTACTAAATATAATTGTTATTTTAGAAATTTTCTAAATGAAATTAACGTTGAATTATTAATTGAATGTATTTCACATTTCATGTTTATAGAATAAATATTGCAGAGTTATAGGAAATTCGTATATGTAGTATTGTAGTAATATCTATAATACATAATAATTATAGAAAGTATTTCGTTACACCCTAGATATAATAAATTAGTATATGTAGTTAAATATTTACATGACAAATGTATTAAGTAGTTGTATGTACCTACGTTTAGACTTGTCATAAACATCAGAATATATTTTGAATTGTAAAACTTATAGCACATAGTAGTACTTTTATGTAATTGAGTGTTAATAAATAAATTGCTAATTACAAAAAAAAACAGACCCAGGCACGGACACGGACACGAACACAAACACGAACACGGACACGAACACGGACACGGGGACACACACGGACAAGGACACGGACACGGACACGGACACCGACACGAACACGGACGCGGACACGGACACGGACACGGACACGGACACGGACACGGACACGGACACGGACACGGACACGGACACGGACACGGACGCGGACGCGGACACAGACACAGACACAGACACAGACACAGACGCAGACACAGACACAGACACAGACACAGACACAGACACAGACACAGACACAGACACAGAGACAGACACAGACACAGACAAAGACAGAGACACTGACAGACACAGACACAGACACAGACACAGACACAGACACAGACACAGACACAGACACAGACACAGACACAGACACAGACACAGACACAGACACAGGCACAGACACAGACACAGACACAGATACAGACACACACACGGACACGGACACGGACACGAACACGGACACGGACACGGACACGGACACGGACACGGACACGGACACGGACACGGAGACGGACACGGACACGGACACGGACACGGACACGGACACGGACACGGACACACACAGACACAGACATAGACACAGACACAGACACAGACACAGACGCAGACACAGACGCAGACACAGACACAGACACAGACACAGGCACAGACACAGGCACAGGCACAGACACAGGCACAGGCACAGACACAGACACAGACACAGATACAGACACACACACGGACACGGACACGAACACGGACACGGACACGGACGACACGGACACGGACACGGACACGGACACGGACACGGACACACGGACACGGACACGGACACAGACACAGACACAGGCACAGACACAGATGATTTATTAGTACTAACAGTCCCTCAAATGTGTTAACTTTTGAAAATTATGCTAATATTGAAATTAAAAAGGTTACGGATTGGGCAAACAATAACAAAATAAAATTTGACGAAGAAAAACCTAAAGTGATAATTTCAAGGAAACGGAAAATAAATTCGAAAGTAAACATTTATCATAAAAAATTACACGGACACAGGCACAGACACAGACAGACACAGACACAGATACAGACACAGACACAGACACAGACACAGACACAGACACAGACACAGACACAGACTCAGACTCAGTCAAAGACACAGACACAGACACAGACACAGACACAGACACAGACACAGACACAGACACAGACACAGACACAGACACAGACACAGACACAGACACAGACACAGACACAGACACAGACACACACACAGACTCAGACACAGACACAGACACAGACACAGACAAAGACACACACACAGACACAGGCAAAGGCACAGACACAGGCATAGGCACAGACACAGACACAGACACAGACACAGACACATACACAGACACAGACACAGACACAGACACAGACACAGATGATTTACTAGTAGTCCCAGTTCCTCAAATGTGTTAACTTTTGAAAATTATGCTAATATTGGAATTAAAAAGGTTACGGATTGGGCAAACAAAAACACAATAAAATTTAACGAAGAAAAATCTAAAGTGATAATTTCAAGGAAGCGGAAAATAAATTCGAAAGTAAACATTTATCATAAAAAATTACACGGACACAGGCACAGACACAGACAGACACAGACACAGACACAGACACAGTCACAGACACAGACACAGATACAGACACAGACACAGACACACACACACACACAGACAAAGACACAGACACAGACACAGACACAGACACAGACACAGACACAGACACAGACACAGGCACAGACACTGACACAGACACAGACACAGACACAGACACAGACACAGACAGAGACACAGACACAGGCACAGACACAGACACAGATACAGACACAGACACAGACACAGATACAGACACAGACACAGACACAGACACAGACACAGACACAGACACAGACACAAACACAGTCACAGACACAGACGCAGACACAGACACAGACACAGACACAGACACAGACACAGGAACAGGCACAGACACAGACACAAATACAGATACAGACACAGATACAGACACAGACACAGACACAGACACAGACACAGACACAGACACAGACACAGACACATACACAGACACATACACAGACACAGACACAGACACACACACGGACACGGACACGGACACGGACACAGACACGGACACGGACACGGACACGGACATGGTCACGGACACGGACACGGACACGAACACGGACACAGACACAGACACAGACGCAGGCACAGACACAGACACAGACACAGACACAGACACAGACACAGACACAGACACAGACACAGACACAGACACAGACACAGACACAGACACAGACACAGACACAGACACAGACAAAGACAGAGACACTGACACAGACACAGACACAGACACAGACACAGACACAGACACAGACACAGACACAGACACAGACACAGACACAGACACAGACACAGACACAGACACAGACACAGACACACAGACACACACGGGACGACACGGACACGACACGGACACAGACACGGACACGGACACGGACACGGACATGGTCGACAGACACGGACACGAACACGGACACAGACACAGACACAGACGCAGGCACAGACACAGACACAGACACAGAGACACAGACACAGACACAGACACAGACACAGACAACAGACACAGACACAGACACAGACACAGACAAGACAAGACACAGACACAGACACAGACACAGACACAGACACAGACACAGACACAGACACAGACACAGACACAGACACAGACACAGACACAGACACAGACACAGACACAGACACAGACGCAGGCACAGGCACAGACACAGACACAGACACAGATACAGACACACACGGACACGGACACGAACACGACACGACACGGACCGACACGGACACGGACACGGACACGGACACGACACGGACACGGACACGGACACGGAACACAGGCACAGACAGACACAGACAGACACAGACAACACACAACACAGACACAGACACAGACACAGACACAACACAGACACAGACACAGACACAGCACAGACACAGACACAGACACAGACACAGACACAGACACAGACACAGACACAGACACAGACACAGACAAAGACACAGACACAGACACAGACACAGACACAGACAGACAGCGACAGGCACAGACACAGACACAGACACAGATACAGACACACACGGACACGGACACAGAACACAGTACACGGACACGGACGACAGGACACGGACACAGGACACGGACACACGGACACAGGCACGGACACGGACACAGGACACAGACACAGACACAGACACAGACAGACACAGACAGACACAGACATACACACATACACAGACACAGACACAGACACAGACACATACACAGACACAGACACAGACACAGACACAGACACAGACACAGACACAGACACAGACACAGACACAGACACAGACACAGACACAGACACAGACAAAGACAGAGACACAGACACAGACACAGACACAGACACAGACACAGACACAGGCACACACAGACACAGACACAGACACACACACACGGACACAGGACAGACACGAACACGGACGCGACACGCACACAGGACACGGACACGGACACAGACACAGGACACAGGAAACGGACACGGACACGACGACACGGACACAGACACAGACACAGACACAGCACAGACACAGATGATTTATTAGTACACAGTCCCTCAAATGTGAACTTTTGAAAATTATGCTAATATTGAAATTAAAAGGTTACGGATTGGGAAAACAATAACAAAAAAATTTGACGAAGACAAAACCTAAAGTGATAATTTCAAGGAAACGGAAAATAAATTCAGTAAACATTTATCATAAAAAATTACAGGCACAGGCACAGACACACAGACACAGACACAGATACAGACACAGACACAGACACAGACAGACACAGACACAGACACAGACTCAGACTCAGTCAAGACACAGACATACAGACACAGACCCAGACCAGACACAGACACAGACACAACACAGACACAGACACAGACACACATGACACAGACACAGACACAGACACAGACACAGACACAGACAGACACAGACTCAGACACAGACACAGACACAGACAAAGACACACACACAGACACAGGCAAAGGCACAGACACAGGCACAGGCACAGGCACAGACACAGACACAGACACAGACACAGACACAGACACAGACACATACACAGACACAGACACAGACACAGATGATTTACTAGTAGTCCCAGTTCCTCAAATGTGTTAACTTTTGAAAATTATGCTAATATTGGAATTAAAAGGTTACGGATTGGGCAAACAATAACACAATAAAATTTAACGAAGGAAAATCTAAAGTGATAATTTCAAGGAAGCGGAAAATAAATTCGAAAGTAAACATTTATCATAAACAATTACACGGACACAGGCACAGAGACAGACAGACACAGACACAGACACAGACACAGACACAGACACAGTCACAGACACAGACACAGATACAGACACAGACAGACACAGACACAGACAAAGACACAGACACAGACACAGACACAGACACAGACACAGACACAGACACAGACACAGACACAGACACAGACACAGACACGACACAGAGACACTGACACAGACACAGACACAGACACAGACACAGACACAGACACAGACACAGATAAGACACAGACACATACACAGGCACAGACACAGATACAGACACAGACACAGACACAACAGACAAACACAGACACAGACACAGATACAGACACAGACACAGATACAGACACAGACACAGACACAGACACAGACACAGACACAGACACAGACACAGACACAAATACAGTCACAGACACAGACACAGACGCAGACACAGACACAGACACAGACACAGACACAGACACAGGCACAGACACAAACACAAACACAGATACAGACACAGATACAGACACAGACACAGACACAGACACAGACACAGACACAGACACAGACACAGGCAGACACAGACACAGACACAGACACAGACACAGACACAGACACAGACACAGACACAGACACAGACACAGACACAGACACAGACACAGACACAGACACAGACACAGACACAGACACAGACACAGACACACACACGGACACGGACACGGACAAGGACACGGATCACGGACACGGACACGACACGGACAGGGACACGGACACTGACAAAGTCACAGACACAGACACAGTCACAGACACAGACACAGACACAGACACAGCACAGGCACAGACACAGACTGACACAGACACAGACACATACACGGACTCGGACACGGACGGAACGGACACGGACACGGACACGGACAAAGGCACAGACACAGACACAGACACAGACACAGACACAGACACAGATGATTTAAGACACAGTCCCTCAAATGTGTTAACCGAAAATTATGCAAATGAAATTAAAAAGGTTACGGATTGGGCAAACAATAACAAATAAAATTTAACGAAGAGAAATCTAAAGTGATAACAGAAACGGAAAATAAATTGAAAGTAAACATTATCATAAAAAATTACACGGACACAGGCACAGACACAGACAGACACAGACGGACACGGACACGGACACGGACACGGACACGGGCACGGACACGGACACGGACACGGACACGGAACACAGACACGGACACGGCACAGATACAGACACAGGCACAGACACAGAACAGACACAGACACAGATGATTTACAGTAGTCCCAGTTCCTCAAATGTAACGAAAATTATCAAAGAATTAAAACGGATTCAAACAATAACACAATAAAATTTAACGAAGAAAAATCTAAAGTGATAATTTCAAGGAAGCGGAAAATAAATTCGAAAGTAAACATTTATCATAAAAAATTACACGGACACAGGCACAGACACAGACAGACACAGACACAGACACAGACACAGACACAGACACAGTCACAGACACAGACACAGATACAGACACAGACACAGACACAGACACAGACACAGACACAGACACAGACACAGATGATTTACTAGTAGTCCCAGTTCCTCAAATGTGTTAACTTTTGAAAATTATGCTAATATTGGAATTAAAAGGTTACGGATTGGGCAAACAATAACACAATAAAATTTAACGAAGGAAAATCTAAAGTGATAATTTCAAGGAAGCGGAAAATAAATTCGAAAGTAAACATTTATCATAAACAATTACACGGACACAGGCACAGAGACAGCAGACAAGACACAGACACAGACACAGACACAGACACAGACACAGTAAAAAAAAACAAACACAGACACAGACACGACAACGACAAACACAGACACAGACACAGACACAGAACAAAACAAACAAACAAAACAACAAACACACACAACACAGACACAGACACGACACAGAAGACACAGACAGACAACAAACAAAAGAACAAACAAACAGACAAAAAACAAACAAAAAACAAACAAACAAACACAAACACGAACAAACAGACGACACAGACACAGACACAAACAGACACAGACACAGACAGAACAGCACAACAAACAGAACAGACACGAAAACAAACAAACAAACAAACAACACAGACACAGACACAGACACAGACACAGACACAACACAGACACAGACACAGACACAGACACAACACACACACACGGCACGCACGGGGGGGGCGACAGACGACACGACACGAAAAAGGGGACAAGGCACAGACACGAAGGCAAACACAACAGACACAGACACAAGGGGGGGGGGGGGGGGGGGGGGGGGGGGGGGGGGGGGGGGGGGGGGGGGGGGGGGGGGGGGGGGGAAAAAAAAAAAAAAAAAAAAAAAAAAAAAAAAAAAAAAAAAAAAAAAAAAAAAAAAAAAAAAAAAAAAAAAAAAAAAAAAAAAAAAAAAAAAAAAAAAAAAAAAAAAAAAAAATAAACATAAAAATTACACGGACACAGGCACAGACACAGACAGACACAGACACACAGACACAGACACAGACACAGCACAACAGACACAGATACAGACACAGACACAGACACAGACACAGACACAGACACAGACACAGACACAAGATTTACAGTAGTCCCAGTTCCTCAAATGTGTTAACTTTGAAAATATCTAATATTGGAATTAAAGGTTACGGATTGGGCAAACAATAACACAATAAAATTTAACGAAGGAAAATCTAAAGTGATAATTTCAAGGAAGCGGAAAATAAATTCGAAAGTAAACATTTATCATAAACAATTACACGGACACAGGCACAGAGACAGACAGACACAGACACAGACACAGACACAGACACAGACACAGACACAGACACAGACCAGACACAGACAGACACAGACACAGACACAGACACACACACAGACAAAGACACAGACACAGACACACAGACACAGACACAGACACAGACACAGACACAGACACAGACACAGACACAGACACAGACACTGACACAGACACAGACACAGACACAGACACAGACACAGACACAGACACAGATAGAGACACAGACACAGGCACAGGCACAGACACAGATACAGACACAGACACAGACACAGACACAAACACAGACACAGACACAGATACAGACACAGACACAGACACAGATACAGACACATACACAGACACAGACACAGACACAGACACAGACACAAATACAGTCACAGACACAGACACAGACGCAGACACAGACACAGACACAGACACAGGCACAGACACAAACACAAACACAGATACAGACACATACAGACACAGACACAGACACAGACACGACAGACACAGACACAGACACAGACAGACAGAGACACAGACACAGACACAGACACAGACACAGACACGACAGACACAGACACAGACACAGACACAGACACAGACACAGACACAGACACAGACACAGACACAGACACAGACACAGACACAGACACACACACACACACACACACACGGACACGGGCACGACACGGATACGGATACGGACACGACACGGACACGGACACGGACACGGACACGGACAAAGCACAGACACAGACACAGGCACAGACACAGACACAGACACAGACACAGGCACAGGCACAGACACAGACTGACACAGAAACAGACACAGACACACGGACTGGACACGGACACGGACACGGACACGGTCACGGACACGGACGGACACGGACACGGACACGGACACGGACACGGACAAAGGCACAGACACAGACACAGACACAGACACAGACACAGACACAGATGATTTATTAGTACAGCCCTCAAATGTGTTAACCTTTGAAAATTATGCTAATATTGAAATTAAAAGGTTACGGATTGGGCAAACAATAACAAAATAAAATTTAACGAAGAGAAATCTAAAGTGATAATTTCAAAGAAACGGAAAATAAATTCGAAAGTAAACATTTATCATAAAAAATTACACGGACACAGGCACAGACACAGACACAGACGCAGACACAGACACAGATGATTTACTAGTAGTCCCAGTTCCTCAAATGTGTTAACAAAATAGCTAATATTGGAATTAAACGGTTACGGATTGGGCAAACAATAACACAATAAAATTTAACGAAGAAAAATCTAAAGTGATAATTTCAAGGAAGCGGAAAATAAATTCGAAAGTAAACATTTATCATAAAAAATTACACGGACACAGGCACAGACACAGACAGACACAGACACAGACACAGACACAGACACAGACGACAGACACAGAACAGACACAGACACAGACACAGACACAGACACAGACACAGACACAGACACAGATGATTTAAGCCAGTTCCTCAAATGTGTTAACTTTTGAAAATTATGCTAATATTGGAATTAAAAGGTTACGGATTGGGCAAACAATAACACAATAAAATTTAACGAAGGAAAATCTAAAGTGATAATTTCAAGGAAGCGGAAAATAAATTCGAAAGTAAACATTTATCATAAACAATTACACGGACACAGGCACAGAGACAGGCAGACATAGACACAGACACAGACACAGACACAGACACAGACACAGTCACAGACACAGACTCAGACACAGACAGACACAGACACAGACACACACACAGACAAAGACACAGACACAGACACAGACACAGACACAGACACAGACACAGACACAGACACAGACACAGACACAGGCACAGACACTGACACAGACACAGACACAGACACAGACACAGATAGAGACACAGACACAGGCACAGACACAGATACAGACACAGACAGACACAGACACAACACAGACACAGACACAGATACAGACACAGAACAACAGACACAGACACAGACACAGACACAGACACGAACAGACACAAATACAGTCACAGACACAGACACAGACCAGACACAGATACAGACACAGACACAGACACAGACACAGACACAGACACAGACACAGACAGACACAGACACAGACACAGACACAGACACAGACACAGACACAGACACAGACACAGACACAGACACAGACACAGACACAGACACAGACACAGACACAGACACAGACACACACACGGACACGGACACGGGCACCGACACGGATACGGACACGGACACGGACACGGACACGGACACGGACACGGACACGGACACGGACACGGACACGGACAAAGGCACAGACACAGACACAGGCACAGACACAGACACAGACACACAGACACAGGCACAGGCACAGACACAGACTGACACAGAAACAGACACAGACACAGACACATACACGGACTCGGACACGGACACGGACACGGACACGGTCACGGACACGGACACGGACACGGACACGGACACGGACACGGACACGGACACGGACACGGACAAAGGCACAGACACAGACACAGACACAGACACAGACACAGACACAGATGATTTATTAGTACTTACAGTCCCTCAAATGTGTTAACCTTTGAAAATTATGCTAATATTGAAATTAAAAAGGTTACGGATTGGGCAAACAATAACAAAATAAAATTTAACGAAGAGAAATCTAAAGTGATAATTTCAAGGAAACGGAAAATAAATTCGAAAGTAAACATTTATCATAAAAAATTACACGGACACAGGCACAGACAGACAGACACAGACGGACACGGACACGGACACGGACACGGACACGGGCACGGACACGGACACGGACACGGACACGGACACGGACACGGACACGGGCACAGACACAGGCACAGACACAGACACAGACACAGACACAGACACAGATGATTTACTAGTAGTCCCAGTTCCTCAAATGTGTTAACTTTTGAAAATTATGCTAATATTGGAATTAAACGGTTACGGATTGGGCAAACAATAACACAATAAAATTTAACGAAGAAAAATCTAAAGTGATAATTTCAAGGAAGCGGAAAATAAATTCGAAAGTAAACATTTATCATAAAAAATTACACGGACACAGGCACAGACACAGACAGACACAGACACAGACACAGACACAGACACAGACACAGTCACAGACACAGACACAGATACAGACACAGACACAGACAGACACAGACACAGACACACACACAGACAAAGACACAGACACAGACACAGACACAGACACAGACACAGACACAGACACAGACACAGACACAGACACAGACACAGACACAGACACAGGCACAGACACTGACACAGACACAGACACAGACACAGATAGAGACACAGACACATACACAGGCACAGATACAGACACAGACACAGACACAGACACAAACACAGACACAGACACAGATACAGATACAGACACAGACACAGACACAGATACAGACACAGACACAGACACAGACACAGACACAGACACAAACACAGTCACAAACACAGACACAGACGAAGACACAGACACAGACACAGACACAGGAACAGGAACAGGCACAGACACAGACACAAACACAGATACAGACACAGATACAGACACAGACACAGACACAGACACAGACACAGACACAGACACAGACACAGACACACACGGACACGGACACGGGCACCGACACGGAAACGGACACGGACACGGACACGGACATGGACACGGACACGGACACGGACATGGACACGGACACGGGCACGGACAAAGGCACAGACACAGACACAGGCACAGACACAGACACAGACACACAGACACAGGCACAGACACAGGCACAGGCACAGACACAGACTGACACAGAAACAGACACAGACACAGACACATACACGGACTCGGACACGGACACGGACACGGACACAGTCACGGACACGGACACGGACACGGACACGGACACGGACACGGACACGGACACGGACACGGACACGGACACGGACACGGACACGGACAAAGGCACAGACACAGACACAGACGCAGACACAGACACAGACACAGATGATTTATTAGTACTTACAGTCCCTCAAATGTGTTAACTTTTGAAAATTATGCTAATATTGAAATTAAAAAGGTTACGGATTGGGCAAACAATAACAAAATAAAATTTAACGAAGAGAAATCTAAAGTGATAATTTCAAGGAAACGGAAAATAAATTCGAAAGTAAACATTTAACATAAAAAATTACACGGACACAGGCACAGACACAGACAGACACAGACACAGACACAGACACAGACACAGACACAGACACAGTCACAGACACAGACACAGATACAGACACAGACACAGACAGACACAGACACAGACACACACACAGACAAAGACACAGACAGACACAGACACAGACACAGACACAGACACAGACACAGACGACACAGACACAGACACAGACACAGACACAGACACAGGCACAGACACTGACACAGACACAGACACAGACACAGACACGGACACAGACACAGATAGAGACACAGACACAGACACAGACACAGACACAGATACAGACACAGACACAGACACAGACACAGACACAAACACAGACACAGACACAGTCACAGACACAGACACAGACGCAGACACAGACACAGACACAGACACAGACACAGACACAGACACAGGAACAGGCACAGACACAAACACAGATACAGACACAGATACAGACACAGACACAGACACAGACACAGACACAGACACAGACACAGACACAGACACAGACACAGACACAGACACAGACACAGACACAGACACAGACACACACACACACACACACACGGGCACCGACACGGACACGGACACGGACACGGACACGAACACGGACACGGACACGGACATGGACACGGACACGGACACGGACACGGACACGGACACGGACACGGACAAAGGCACAGACACAGACACAGGCACAGACACAGACACACAGACACAGGCACAGACACAGGCACAGGCACAGACACAGACTGACACAGAAACAGACACAGACACAGACACATACACGGACTCGGACACGGACACGGACACGGACACGGTCACGGACACGGACACGGACACGGACACGGACACGGACACGGACACGGACACGGACACGGACACGGACACGGACAAAGGCACAGACACAGACACAGACACAGACACAGACACAGACACAGATGATTTATTAGTACTTACAGTCCCTCAAATGTGTTAACTTTTGAAAATTATGCTAATATTGAAATTAAAAAGGTTACGGATTGGGCAAACAATAACAAAATAAAATTTAACGAAGAGAAATCTAAAGTGATAATTTCAAGGAAACGGAAAATAAATTCGAAAGTAAACACTTATCATAAAAAATTACACGGACACAGGCACAGACACAGACAGACACAGACGGACACGGACACGGACACGGACACGGGCACGGACACTGACACGGACACGGACACGGACACGGACACGGACACGGGCACAGACACAGACACAGGCACAGACACAGACACAGACACAGACACAGGCCCAGACGCAGACGCAGACGCAGACGCAGACGCAGACGCAGACGCAGACGCAGACGCAGACGCAGACGCAGAGGCGCAGACTCAGACGCAGTCGCAGACGCAGACGCAGACGCAGACGCAGACGCAGACGCAGACGCAGACGCTGACGCAGACGCAGACGCAGACGCAGACGCAGTCGCAGACGCATACGCAGACGCAGACGCAGACATAGACGCAGACACAGACACAGACACAGACACAGACACAGACACAGTCACAGACACAGACACAGACACAGACACAGACACATACACAGACACAGACTCAGACACAGATAATTTATTAGTACTTACAGTCCCTCAAATGTGTTAACTTTTGAAAATTATGCTAATATTGAAATTAAAAAGGTTACGGATTGGGCAAACAATAACAAAATAAAATTTGACGAATAAAAATTTAAAGTGATAATTTCAAGGAAACGGAAAATAAGTAAACATTTATCATAAAAAATTACACGGACACAGGCACAGACACAGACAGACACAGACACAGACACAGACACTGACACAGTCACAGACACAGACACAGACACAGACACAGACACAGACACAGACACAGACACAGACACAGACACAGACACAGATACAGACACAGACACAGACACAGACACACACACAGATACAGACACAGACACAGGCACAGACACTGACACAGACTTTCTAATAAATTAGAATTTACATCAGTTCTACATACATAAAGATAAAATTTACATCGATTGGGGCTTGAACCTTGGTGACGCAGTTGGTTAGCGCGCTACTCTAGCAAAGTATAGGTCGTAGGTTCGAATCCTTCTCGAGGTAAACTTTTTATTTATGAATTTAATAGAATTAATAATAATTTTGAATTTATCATACAATGTGTCCGCGGATGGAGGAAAAAAATCTTTATTATTCATTTTACGACCAAAAGTTATTCTTTCTGCTTGTTGAGAAAATGAATTCACGATACAAAAATTTTAAATCAAATGTACAGGGTATTGGTGAATTAGGAAAATATGAAAATGTTTCAAGAGAGAAGTGCCATTATTTATTGTTTTTAACAAAAATTTTATAAAACAAAGTTGTTTATAAACTAACATAAAAACTAAATACAAATTTCGAATATTTAAAATAGAATATTAATAATGGTTTTTATGTAATTTTTTGCATTTTACAAAAAAAGCCGATTTTGTATACGTTCATGTTATTTCAGCATCTTATTTACATCTGTCAGGATTCTGATTTCGTGAAGGTATTTTCGAAAATCTTAACTAAAGAAGAGCGTATTTATTGTAATGTCACGGTATTGGAAATGTGCCTTATCGATAAGCTATAGATGTTTTTCATGAAAAATTTCCTAATACGCCGATGTCAAAAAAGCATTGCAAATATTATTAAAAAAATTGAATGAAACTGGGTCGGTGATGAATGTGAAGAAATCAAAGAAAAGGTACGAGGAAAATGACGCAGCTACATTATTAGCAATAGGATCAGTTTTAGATAACCCGGAATTATCTTTAACGAAGTATGCACAAACAGTGGATTTAAGCAAAAGTAAGTTACACACAATTTTTAAGGAAAACAAAATTATACCGTTTAAGCCAAAGCATACACTTGAACTTGGAGATGAAGAGACACGTTTAGAGTTTTGTTTATGGATAAGTGAAAAGTTCGTTGAAAACCAAAGATTTCACAGATTTTTTTACCGATGGATCTATATTTTGTACAAACAGGCACGTATCTTCCCAAAATAGTCGTCATTGGGCTTACGAGAATCCTAATTATGTAATAAGCAAACGAAGCCAACATTTCAAAAAAGTTAAAGTATGGTGTGGAATTTTTTTGATTGCCTCATTGTCCCATATTTTATAGAGGAAAATTTAAACCAGCACGTGTATTTGAACATTTTGGAACATTTTGTCTTTCTTTAGAGCCATAAGTATGAAATAACATGTTTTGGCAACAAGACGGCGTCCTGCTCATTGCACAGCCTTGGTCAGACAATGGTTGCATGATCATTTTGGCGCAAGGTGGATAGGGAGGTTTGGCCTAATCCATTATCCAGCTAGCTCGCCTCACCTTCCACTACTAGATTCCGTTTTGTGGGGTACTTTAAAACAAAAGGTTTATACACATAATTTTCCATGTGGTAGGGAAATATTGAAGAGCTCAGACAAGAAGCAATACATGAACTGAACGTGCCGCGAATCATTCGTAAAGTGTACGGTAAATTTATTAAGTTAGCGGAAAAGTGCATCTAGGTGGGAGGTAGCTATGTAGAATAATATTTACATTTTTATTTTGAAATTTGTATTTAGTCTTTATGTTAGCTTATAAACAACTTTGTTTTATAAACATTTTTTTAAAAATAATAAATAATGGTACTTCTCTCTTGAAGCACTTTCATAGTTTCCTAGTTTATTAATACCCTGTACGTCTGATCTAAATTTTTTGTATCGTGAATTCATTTTCTCAGCAAGCAGAACTTTGTATAAAGAACGACTTTTGGTCATAAAATGAATAATAAAGGTTTTTTCCCTCTCGGGGACTCCATCCGCGGGCACAATGCATAGAGTGTGTCTTATGTTCTTTTTGAATTATTTTATATAGGCGTGTTTTAAATAGTTTTGAATTGAGTGATTCATTATCTTTTAACATATCGGAAGTGTTACTGAATTCATGTGCCTTTGTTGACGTCATATCGGCGCTGTGTTTTATACGGGCGTCCCTGTGCAATTAGCATTTTGTGTCTGAAACGTAAAGGCAGAAGAAGCTTTCTTCAAAGGCAAGTTTGTCAGATATTTTCCGAAAAAGGCGAAATATACTGTAAAGTATCCAATTTATATTTAATTGATTATTAGGCGAAGATAAATTAAAGCACGCATAAAACCAGTTCGGCGAGTTGTATGTGTATACTAAAGGGGCCCATACATTATCAAACAAATTGCGCAACAAACCGTTGCGCAACGTTATGTTGCGTGGTTGCATTATCCATACACTTGATTAAGTTTTGTTCAAACTTTATTAGTTACTATTTGAGAGTTGTATGATAAACATGTCCTCAAGTGCTATTGCATCTATTAATATCACTTGTGTCCTAGATGATGGCGATGTTAACAAAAAAAAAGAAAAATAAAACAAAGAATTTGGATGAAAGAATGGCGAAGAAAAAGGCGACTCTTAGCCACGACAGACTAATTCAAAAATTACAGTTATAATCCCCTTTTGATTACAAAAATTGTTTGAGAATGGATTTAAATACTTTTGTAGAACTTTTGCAAATGGTATCTCTGCATATATATATATATATATATATATATATATATATATATATATATATATCATAAACAAGACACACATTTGGTAGATGCAATATCTCCTAAGCAAAGATTGCTTGTAAATTTACGGTATCTGGCCTTACATAACAAGCTCTAAAGTTTGAAACAGTAATTGCTGCACAAACACAGGGAAAAACTATAATTCAGACGTGTGAAGCAATAATTAAGGTGCTAAAAAATTACATCCAAGTAAGTAATTTATTTACTATTTATATATTTAATCATAGACAAAACTTTATAGAATAAACAAAAAGTTAGTATTTTAACACATACAAAAAGGTTTTCAACACATGCTATTGAACATTATTGTTAACACTTTATTGAAAATCAGTGTAAGTTAAAAGTTCTGATACGTTGATATAGCCGGTCTCATTATTTTTCTGTTGGCTTTGAGGTTTGTTGTGGATTGTATTGATATAATGACTGATCCTAACTAACTGATGACTGATGCTATTGTGAAGTGGATGAATATGCCGAGTGTCGAGAAGGTGTTTGCTGGTATGAAGAAGGTGTTTGCCAGTATGGGGAAGGTGTATGCGAGTATGGTGTTGGCACAAAAGTTGAGGCAGATGAATGTGGACGTGTGTGTGGTGCATTTATGGTAACAGAGTAGCGATCTAAAGTTCCTAAACGACCTTCATACAAAATATCGTTTATTGCTTTCTTTGCGTAAATCTGTTGATATGTTGATAGTTTCATGAATTCCAAAACCCAATGTTTGGCCAGAATTTCCACATCGCTGTTTGAAATTTTTAGATGGTTACATGCCATTTGCAACAATTCATTCCATTTTTTTAAGTTTTCGCTTACCATAGATCTGGGTTGCCTTTTTCGTTTTTTTGGCTGGAAGGGAAGGGGGTGAGGCTGGCTGGTCGACATTTTCCAAATTTTCACTATGTATTCCACGTACACTGTCCTAAAATGAAAAAAGAATGTTTAATTTTATTTAATAACAGTGGATTATTTTATTACAATTACAATACAAGCAATTAATTATATCTTATCATAAGTTTTGTTATGAACCAATAAGTAGAAAGTTGAAATGTAATTAAAAATTATTATTAATTTTATTAAACACATAAATAAATAGTTTACCTCGAGTAGGATTTGAACTTACGACCTGTACTTTGCTACAGTATCACACTAACCAACTTCGCTATCGCGATTCAAGTCCCAATCGTTGTAAATTTTGCCTTTATGTATGTAGAACTGATGTAAATTCTAAATATAATGAGATTACAATAAAATTACTTATATTAGTGGAATGTGAGCCTGCAATATCGCAAGGATTCACACATATCAAAACAACTTGACTAATATTAATTTATTATAAGTTTTGTTATGAACGAATAAGTTCAAAGGTAAATATGTAATTAAAAATTATTATTAATTTTATTTAATTTAATTTAATTAATAATAATTTTTAATTAATTATAACATTTTTTTGTATTACAGATACCAGAAAATGAAGAAGAATGGAGGCAACCAGCAAAACAATTTGAGCACAAGTGGAATTTTCCTCATTGTCTTGGTGCGATCGACGGTAAACACGTTTTGTTACGGAAACCTCCAGGAACTGAATCACATTGCTTTAATTATAAACACACATTTATCATTGTTCTGATTGATGGCCATTGTTAACGCAAGTTATAAATTTTTAATGGTAGATGTAGGCACCAACGGACGCGTATCTAATGAAGTAGTGTTTGCAAATTCAATATTTTGTAAGAAACTGCAACAAAATCAACCTTCTTTACCGAAAACAGATAATCTACCATTAAGTGGCATTAATGCACCATATTTATTTGTCGCCGATGACGCCTTTCCACTAATGGAAAACGTTATGAAACCATTTAGTATAAGATCTAAGCCAAGAAGAGATTATAAGTGTCACGAGCTCGTCGGATGGTGAAAAATATTTTCGGAATATTAACTTCCCGTTTTAGAATTTTGTTTAGTCAAATCAATTTTGATCCACACAAAGCTTCTATTTTAGTAACGACATGCAGTTATTTACATAACTTTTTACGACGTAAGAACGAGGAATCATATTTCCAAGAAGGTTTGGACATAGAAAATGTTAACACAGGGGACGTCATAAGTGCGGATTGGAGATCTGATAGTTCACTTCTTCCACTGGAATTAACCTCAAGGAAGAAATAGTACTACAGCGAAAGAATTTAAACTGAAATTCTGTAGATATTTTAATAAGGCTGGAGCTGTACCGTGAAAAGAAAATGCAGTTAATAAAATATAAATGCAGTTAATGTAAATAAAATAATACAAACATCTAAACAGAAGTTATTTACGTACCTCATTACTTCCACTTTCTGTTTCTTGCAGTAGTACGGTATCATCCTTCGTTGAGATTCTCGAAACTTGAATTTCCTGATCTCGTAAAAAGCTGTCTGAGAAGTACCATAGACTTGGCTCATATATTTCTGATGTTCCTGCTCCAGATGTGTAACTATCACTTACCTTCTTTAAATCCCGTCTGTAGCCACTTCTCAGCATGCTTATTTTCTTTTTCACCATTTCACGATCGGCTCCTGGTTCAATTTCCTTTAACTTTTCGTTTAACTTCTCGTAAGCAGCAGCTATTTTTATAAACGTCACTTTTAACTTTCCATAGTCGTCATGGTCACAAGTGAACCGTCCCACAATAAAACCATCCGACAACTAACAAATGTTGCCCAACGAAACGCAACACACACATACACTACTCAATTATTTGCGCAACATTTCCGTTACACTACATATATCAAACATTTTTGAAAATAGTCAAACAATTACGCAACAAACAGATCAAACACTGCCACACACTGCCAAATTATTGCGCAACAGCATGTGTTGCGCAATTTGTTTGATAATATATGCGCGATAACGAACATCTTGCTGGTTTTGTATAAGTGGATATTATATATCAGGCGTCAAAAAAATAACAAGTGGAAATATCGAATAAAGTTACTGAATGCAAATTGTTTAATCATTGTGGAATTATTGCAGGCGGATTTATTACTGCAAGAATTGGTGTAATTAAAGATTGAGAAGGCGTTTTCTAGTCACATTCGTCGTCAATAGCAACAGATATTCTTGGGATATCTTCTTACTGAATCCCCCACGTGCTTGAATTAATTACCGGAAATTTCTTCTCATTCGCGAATGTCTTGAAAAAATTATCCCTTGTCTTTGACTCGGGATAATTTTCAAAACATTCGTGACTCAAAAGAATTTTCGGAAGTAATCCAAGCACTAGGAAGATTAGAAGTGAAAATTGTACAATTAAATTACAATTAGAATTAAAAAGACGAACTTACTTGCTCTTATTTTAATTGTAATTTTTGTGATCATTATTATACAGAGGCGTTTCTATTTGTTTTGTTTGCTGACAATTTATACAACTGCAGATTTATAAAGGCGAATTAGAAATTGAACCTGATTATTATGGTACAGGGTCGTAACTCAAAATTGTAAACAGGATATATAAGGTGATTTTATTTGTGTTTTAGGTATAATTTATGTACTTATCTATTTATAAAGGCGTTATATTCGGTATTGCGGTGTATTATTATTATTATTATTATTATACAGGGACGCTACCAAAATGTTGTAAATAAATTGAAAGAGGAATAATCATTGGTTATATGTAGACTTTATGTACTTATTGATTCGTAAGAGGCGTTATAGTTGATTTATAGTACATGGGCGTGACTAATAATCATAAATAAATATTTAAGGGCGGTTTTTAAAAATCAGTTGGGGTGATACAAATTGTTGCTATTATAGCAATATATAGGCATGGTCAATGCACGGCGTTTGCGTGCATTAGATTACGAGTTAATTACTAGGCGAGATTTACATTGTGGGCGTACCCCATAATTGTCAATTATTGACAGGTGTATAAATGGCTGACGGGCGAGCACCTAACACCTCGCAAAAATAATGGCGGCAGCGGTTTGTAGGCAGAGGTCACGCGAAACCTGATGGCGAAAGGGTTCGCCGACAAGATGTTGAGAGCTACTTATTCCAAACCCCAGTCCGCAGGCGGCGGCAGGAATGACGAGCGCGTCTAGTGTTGGAGCCGAGGCAGGCGAAGGGACTAGAGTACTTTCCTCAAATGCGGCGTGGCATTTAATACAGCCGTTTGACCCAGACAGCGAGGAGGCATCTATCCGCAGATGGATTATTAGGCTTGACATACTCGGCGAAATGCATGGCTGGTCTGGGGAGGAGAAAGTTCTGGCGAGCCAGTCGTAATAGGACTGCATGGCGAACAGTTGGTTCTACCGTCTCGATCATATTAACTACGAATGGGAGGAGTGGCGTAGTGTACTAAAGGGAGGGTTCCCTTTATGCAATAATTTCGGTGCTATGATTGAAGAGCTAGCGAATATGAGACCATGACGGAATATTATCGAGACACGAGGGCGTTGTTTGCGCGAGTCGGCATCACAGGCGAGAATTCTGTCTCTTGCATCGTATACAGTTTACCATAGGCGTACAGGGCGAACGCGCACGCGGCGAGATGCTCTACACTCGCGGCGCTATACGACGATTTCCTGGCGGGGCTGGAGGAGCACAAGGAGGAGGTACCGGCGTCAAGGCTTTCAACCTCTCGATTGACCAGCTAGTAGGTGCGCAAGGCGGACGGGCCACCCGTGAGACAAATCACCACAGGCGGTGGGGCGAGGGCTGACTCGATGCTACAACTGTCCCATTTCTCCAAAGACTGTCTCTTAGAGCGGAAGCAGAGATGTTTGGCGATGTGGTGCGTCCTTACAAGTGTCGGCGGCGTGTCCCAAAAAGGTGGTGGCGGAAACCGGCGGTAACGTGAAGGTAATTTTACTGCTCAAACTTACTAACGCTTATTGTGAGATGGTGTGTGTGGTTGACTCCCCAATCAGGGCGTACATTGATTCGGGAAGTTAACAGGGTATCATTTCACTGGCGGCGGCGGAGCTATTAGGGTTAACTGAAGAGCGAAACAGTGAAGGCGTGGTGCTCAAATGAATGGAGGCGGAAAAGTGCTGGCGTTAGGTGAGGTGTTATTTGTCGCCAAGGTTGATGGGATACACCTACCCATCGGTGCGTATAGAACTGCTTATTAGGCAGGCGGCTCTCCAGACAACAGGAGTCATGCTGGTGGTTAAGGATGGCAAGTCGTTGCTGACTGATGAGGCGGCATCAGTGCACTTTTAGGGCGACTTACGGTGGAGGCAGAAGAGCCTCAGCGATATGAAGTTCGTTTGGTGGTGGAGTTCATATGCACACTAAGGTCCTGCTCAGTGGCAGTAGCTGTGGTAATCGCGGTTCCCCAGGCGGGAGACTCAGGTTAAACGAGAGATGTGTATGCACCAGAGCGTACAATTATACACAGCACAATCTATATCACGGCGGATCGGCGAGAAACAGTGCGGGTGTCAAATTTCAAAGAATCGTTCATCAAATGGGAAAGGGATACCTACTAGCGAGGGTGGAACCATTCATTGAAAGGTGGCGATATATAGTTGCGGCATGGCGAGGTGTTGGTATATATGGACGACTTGCTAATGTCGACAGGTAGAGGACGGGTTAACTATACTTGACAAGGTGTTACGAGTGGCGGATGCGGGAGTGAAACTGCGGTTGGACAAATGCTCTTTCTTAATGTGAAGAGTGGAGTACTCAGGTCACGAGGTTATTGCCGATAGCGTTCGGGCAGGGAGTCGTAAAGTAGAGGCGATAAAATCCTTCCCGACACCAACTGAAGTTCATTCATGAGGTTGGCGTATTATCTCAGGTTGTTGGTAAAAGACTTCTCCCGCGTCGCAAAACCTCTAACCGACCTAACCAAGAAGGAATTGACGTGGTTTTGGGGCGATCAACAGCAAGAAGCTTTTAACCAGCTCAAAGAGGCGTTGACGTTGAGACCAGTTTTGGCCTTGTATGACAGTGAGGCATAAACTGAGCTTCATACTGATGCTAGTAGGTGAGGTTTAGACGCTTTGTTGGTACATAGCGAAAAGGCGATGACGCTGCATGGCGAACGGGGAGTATTTCAGTCGAACCACTACTTTAACGGAACAGACGTACCATAGCTATGAACTTGAGATTTTAGCCGTGGCGAAGGGCGTTAGGCATTTTAGAGTATATTTGATTGGCGTGAAATTAAAGGTGGTGACGAACCGTATAGCGATAAGGGCGACTCTTTTGGAAAGAGATTTAGTCCCTGGAATAGTTGGTGGTTCCTACACACGCACACGTACACACGCACACACACAGACACACGCATACACACACATACACATACACACACATACATACACACACACACACACACACACACACACACACACACAACACACACACACACACACACACACATACACACACACACACACACAGACATCCCGGATAGTGAAGAAAAGTCGATTGCTTAACCTTCTATACTAACATATGTATATGTATGTTGGAAGGTAAAAATGGAAGAAAGTGGAAGATGTACTCCTCCTGAAATGAGAGAGGAGGCAGCAATCTTGCATCTAATCTCCTTACTGAAAGATCAAAAGATTTTTATATGAAAGTTTATTCTCCGTTCAGGGACTGGTGTCATTCAAAAGGTCTATTTTATGTGAGTGAAAATGTACTGCTGGTGGATTTTCAGGAGAAAGCAAAACGTAGAAAAGCCTCAAGTTTGTGGACCAACAAAAACAAACTTTAACAATACGGGACAACAGACATTTCAGAATATTATAAGGTAATTGCGTTTTTAAGGCGAAAAAGCGATACATACTCAGCAGCGGTTCTCGACAAGAAGTGAAGAAATTTATCAATGAAGCACCAGATGAAATCTTTTTTTCCACAAACGTAATTCATTAAATCGACAATAAACCTTGCAAGATTACAAGCAAGCGCTTGTTTTAGGCCGTTTTTGTAATAGGTCTTGCTGGAGCCTGTAGAACAGCCGAACTCTGTAATATGAAAGTTGCAGATGTTGATATTCGAGAAGATATCATTGTCATAAACAAGGCGTATCGCAAAAATGGTGCAAGGAACACCCACACCTGTATCACCGACGGTACCTAGCATAAGCACAGTAGTTTTAGATGTTGTTGAAGCACTGCCTTCTACTTCTACTTCCTTAACAAACAGGTAAGTTAATATGCCAGTGCAGAACATTACGTCCAATGAGGGTCCACTCTCTATTAAGATGACAATAAGTAATGAATTTATAATTTTTTCATTTGCATTGTTTGAATAAAATT